>JAAGKR010003867.1:0-44724 GCA_011419295.1 Clarias macrocephalus
GACCCGTCTAACTCGTCCTGGAGTCCTGCTTCTGGTTGGAGATCTCGTCGCATGGATGCCCCGTGTGGTCTGCCTGGATTCGTATGGTGGCTGGGGATGGTTTCCATTAAGACTGTCCTATCATCGATTGATGCTCTGGGGACCTGTGACTTCAGTTGTTCGATAGCTCAGGACTGGAATCTCCTACAGTCTACCTGAGCCTCCAGGAACAAACTGGACTCCTTTTAATTTTAATTTTAACACATCTCCTGTTACACTGAACTTCCAGTACACATTATTATGCTGATCAATCCCTGCTATCCGTTATCACCCAGATGAGGATGGGTTCCCTGTTGAGTCTGGTTCTTCTCAAGGTTTCTTCCTATTACCATCCCAGGGAGTTTTTCCTTGCCACCGTCGCCCTCGGCTTTCTCATCAGGGACAATCTTATAATTTTGATTCATACACATTGCATACAGACTTACTTCTTTTTATTGTGTAAAGCTGCTTTGCGACAATGTCAATTGTTAAAAGCGCTATATAAATAAAATTGACTTGACTTGACTTGAATGGGGCAGTTGGTTTACTTCTGCTTGGACATTGGTGCATGATCCATCCATTCATGTAAATGTTCCATCATGAAAACCATTCATATATAATGAAGAATGGAATGGCTGGATCCTCTGATGTTCATTTACTGAGAACTCGCATAAACTCAATACCACATCAAAGCCATTCAGAATCTACTGTTAAGCCATTTTAAAACTTGAGCGTGTTTTTCTTCTCTGAGTCTAAGACAAAGAAAGAAAAGCAAGGTGTGATAAGCCGGACAGTGTTTTGCTGTATAAAAATATGCTTGATTCAGAACAAAACCAGACTGTCTCTGCATTTATTCATAGTTACAGCAGCGCATATCAGTAAAAACTTGATCCCTCGGTAGCAGTATGAATCCAATTTAGTGTCCGGAATTAGTGTTTCATGAAGCCATATTTCACTTGAAGATCCATTACCTCTCATTAGCTCAGAGGTGACTGTGCATATTGATTCAAGACAGTCTTAATGCACTTCTTTTCAAATACCCCCTCCACCCTCCCCAGTAACATGCACAGGCTGCTGTTTGGGGGGCTTTTTTTTTTCAGAACACAAGCAAAGCTACATGCTAATATCTTAGAGATCAATTTAAGGATCATTGATTCGTTACAGTGATTAATCTTCATTTCAGAGTCCCCTGAGATTATTATTAAAGAGCAGTGTTTGGATGGGTGGATTTCTTAATTACAGAGGGAGAATATGCACGGTGACATGCTGAGCCTCCAGGGTATCGCTCCTCCGAATTTCCACTTGTCACTGACAGCGTGATGTTGGCCTTCACAGGAAGTGCTCATTTCCATCTGATTAGGCCACACTTTTTATGACTGCCTATAATGACTCTGTGTATTAAGAGCTAATGACAACTCTTCACACTTGCCACAGTGACAGGCCGTGCTTTTTTAAGACACCTCCCTGTCACACGCTCCTCACCCTTGTCAGGAGGAAAATGATCCACAGCTGCCATTAGCGTCACGGACAAAAGCTATTAGTGAAATCTGATTGATTCCTGATTCCAGATAAATCTTTAAGATATACATGTATTGTTACAGTATAGAGGCAATGTTAGAGCGTCAGCCCTACAGTTATGGTCTCCTTTCGGTTGAAGCAAGCTCCAGTCTTGTCCTGGAAATGAACGCTAGAGGAAAAGAGCGATGACTTTTTAAAGCTCGACTGCCCCTGTTGCTCACCTCATGTGATGCAGAGCAAAAAGTGTGCTCCCGGTCCAGTGTGACATAGAAAGATATAGAGCTTTCATTTGGAATGGTCCATGGGGATTTCAGTGCAATAACTCAGCCGAGTGTGTACGTGAGGAGACCAGGGAAGGCAAGAGAGAGAGGGGAGGGTGAGAGTTCGTGCCTTGTAATGCAGTTTCAGTTACCAGTGTCACCAGGATGTAGATGGTTTAAAAGGATACGGGATGAAAATGATTGTGAAGTCAAGCAATCCACAGGACAGGGGAAGAAAATCATGTGCTATGCCAGGATATGTGATTTCAGCAAGCAATCTGTTTCTGATTGACAGAAATGTGACACGTCATAATAGGAAATTGATGATGCTCAGTGGCGGGTGGCACAGCCCGTTAATTGATTGAGTTCTCTTCGAGGGAGCAGACCGACATCTGTCCCATGCTATAGCAAAATCCTTAATTAAGTCAGGGGGAAGTGGCGATGAGGTGGAAGATCTCACACCGGCTGTCCTCTTGAATGTCTGAGCCCGGCCGTCTCATCACAGACTGGCTTACAACTCCTTCGGGTGTGAAGGCACAGGCACACACACACACACACACACACACACACACACACACACACACACACACACACACACACACACACACCTCAACAAATAAAATACATTTTTATCAGTAAACTATAACACTGCATTTATATTTCTGTGTTACTGTAAATCTATGTAACGCCTACAATGTAAACAAGGCAAGCAGCCCACGACACTGAGAGCAATTCTAGGCTAGTGTGTTTGTGTTGCCCTGCAGTTAAATCGGCAAACCACTAGTTGGCGCTCAGGTTTTTATATCACTGTGCTGAGTCTCTTAGGTTGCTTTCACACCTGCCTTATTTAGTAATAGTAATACAGTTCGTTTTCAAATTCAAATTCAAATTTTATTTGTCACATGCACAGTCATATACAGTACGATATGCAGTGAAATGCTTAGGCGACTGCCTGTGACCTTAGAATAAAGAAATGAATATAACAAAGAAAGTAGAAATAGATTTAACTAAGAATAAAATAATTAAATATATGTACAGTAAAAATATACAATTTCCAATAAGAAAAATAAGAAAAATATATAAAAAAAAAATGTATGAAAAATATAAGAAAATATAAGAGAATAAGAAAAACCTGGGTGCAAATGTAGAAAAATATGTATACAATATAAGGAATATAAGAGAGCCTAGGTGTACAGTATAGAGAATATGGGATATAAATAGAGATGTCCAGGGGGTGTGCAAGTATGCTGTAAAGTAAAGTGTTTTGTACTTAAAGTGACTTGTGCTTTTTATAGAATAAATAGTAATGTAGTGTGCAATGGTTGTCCCAAGAGTCCAGAGCGAGGGCAAGAAGCATGAGTGTGGTGCAGTTCGTTTGGGCAGGTGTGAATGCAGCAATCGCACTCTAGTTCGGACCAAACAAGCGTACCGAGATCGGAGAGGTGGTCTCGTACGCTTTCAAATGAACACTGGAGCAGTTCGTTTGTGGTGAGAACATGTTCCGAACTTGAACAGACCCAACTGCAAAACGTAATGCACATTTTTGGCCTAATCCAGCTGCCGTAGTCAGCTGCGTTGTGCATTGTGGGATGAGGACTAGTATTAGTAAACAATTTTAAACAGAGTGAGAAAGAGCATATTATTACCTGATGGATCATTGGTGATATTTCCGGAAGATGACCTTGACACAAAATTATTGCACGCTTCCTCCTGAAGTGACTTGCGATGCGTCTTCGCTGTTTGTAGTGCATTAAAACATTGTTTTTCCAGGCGCATCCGCGCTTCATTCTCAAATTGTATGCTTTGTCTGTATTGATGTATACAAAAAATATAGCACACAACGACCAAGGTTATAATTAGGCTGCGAAGTCGTCTCTCCATGCGACTTTTCCTCCTGTCTTTGTTTACTTCCGGGAGTTCCTTTGCAAATTTCCCACACGTCAATTCTGACCAATTGAAAAGCATGTTAGGAAATACGTTCAATGACACATGTGGCCAACAAGTGATGTGGATGTTATCACATGGCTGCATTTTGGTTTGATTCAATTGGTTCGGATCAGAGATCAGTATGGTGTGAAAAGGAACCAAAACGGCAGAAAAACGCTACAATCTATCTGTTGTTGCACTTGGTCCGAACCAAATGAACAGAACCACAGGTGTGAAAACACCCTTACCCACTCTCTGGTAAGTTTTTTGGTGTACCACAAACAATGGGAAAATGAGCGAATCTTGTTGGAGTTGGAGCTAATAGATGTTGAAAAAAAGTTACTTTTACTGAAATTAGTGCAAAGCAGAACTGTGCGAAGACGTCAGAGGAGATGGTCAGTACAACTTTCACCTCGAAGTGTAAAAAACCCGGAAACGCATTCATACCGGGTGGACCAGTCATACGGTAGTTTAAAGTTTTATGTTGTTGTGGTCTGCTTTGCCACGATGTGCAGCTACAGTTTGGGGAAGACTATGTCAGACTATGCTATAGGCTATGCCATAAGCAGAAGCATGAGTCAGGTTACCTGCCTCGTCATTTTCTCCTTCAAAGCTCACGCCATATCAAAATTCAGAACTTTCTTTATATCACCCTGGCTTCAAATGGAAAATTGAGTCAAAGCACCTGTTCTCACCCCAGCTTTACTCAGCTCATGGAAAGGCATTCTGTTTATTGAAGAAAGATCTGTTTGCTGCTTTAATTTCTTTTCTGCCAGAACTGAGAACCTCTTTGTTTTGGCATCTGTACAAACTGTTGCCTTCCTCGCTCTTTCCACATCAGACCTTGGTGCGACTGGGTTTTTGGTTGAAGCCTGAGAGGAAGACAGGCAGGTTTATATTCAGCTTAACGCATAGCAGCCAGGCTGCCCTGGAGCTTTCCTCCTTCTTCTTCCAGTGTTTGATGTAGATTAAGACTGGGGTGCTTCATCCCTGAGCTGCACAGCAAGGCACAATCAGCTTTGAGAAGCACACACAGATCAGTTGCACACAGAAACACACACGCACATACACACACTTCATCAAATACTCACATCATACACACTGATACCCAGCAATAATACTTAGACCAAACACAGCAATAGCAAGCAGAGACCAAACACCCTCGGATCAAATGCAACGATATCACACAGTCCATTTGGATCAATAATAAAAGCACAATAACAGGACAGTTTAACCAGAAATGTCTGATCAATGTATCTGGCAACAGGCAATAAAGCGGAGTAGCATTTTAGGCCCTTTTTGGATTATCGAGCTAACTATTTAGCTACTGTAGCTTTAAAAAAAAAAAGTCGTTTTCAGATTATTTCTTTGCAGTTAATATAACCAGGTTAACCACTCTAGCAATTGGGTTGTTGGGCTGTGGCTTATTTGAGACTCACTGTTTTTTATTGTGTAATCAGTGTTTTAAATAAGTGTTTTGGATTTTTTTTTTTATGTATACAATTTACAAACTAAGGTCAATCTCTTATGACACTATCTGGTTACATACGTTTATTTTTATGTTTTACCTCAAACGAAACTACTTGCTTTACCACAGAAATAGCTACACATAAGAAGCTTCACCCCTGTTTTAGAAACAATTTTGTGCTTTACTTCAGATGTAGCAACAAGCTTTACCTCAGTATTAGCTACCAGCTTTACCTCAGTATTAGCTACCAGCTTTACCTCAGTATTAGCTACCAGCTTTACCTCAGTAGTAACTACCAGCTTTACCTCAGTAGTAGCTACCAGCTTTCCCTCAATAGTAGCTACAAGCTTTACCTCAGTAGTAGCTACAAGCTTTACCTCAGTAGTAGCTACAAGCTTTACCTCAGTAGCTGTCTACTTAACCTCAGGGTTGTGTTTGTTACCCTGCAAAAAGTCATTTCACAGGGATTCCCAATACCATACCATACCATGCTTTAATATTAGCATCATTCAAATATTTATTTATTTATTTATTTATTTATTTATTTATTTATTAGCACTTAATCCCACTCAATACATAGGGCCTCAATAGAGTACCAGCTCACAAGTTTGTTCAAATAAAGCAAATAAATGCCAATTAATTAATTATGCTGTTTTTACAACCATTGAACACAGACAACAAAACATTTACACCCATTAAATCACAAACAACAGAAAAAGCATTGTTGCAAATAGTGCAGCAAGCAGAACCTGCTATTGTGTTCACAGCTATTATAGACAGGAGTACACTTAACTGTGTACTTTGAATGAACTGCGCTTTTTTTGGCAACTTTGCCATTGAACGTCACTAAACTGGATTGATGGAGAGAGAGAGATGTTGAATGCAAAGCTCAGCCCACTAAGAAAAGTGATAGGTTCATTTAGAGATCCCGATGAAAGACAGAGAGAGAGATATTTAGCGCTGCCCACTACAGTAAGAACAGTAACAGGATCACTTAGCAAACTCTTTTCTCTCTCTTTCTCTCTCTCTCTCTCTCTCTCTCTCTCTCTCTTTCTCTCGCTTGCTTGCTCTAAAAACAATCTGCTTCTAGGATATGATTTTCAGAGTCCATGGAGCTGCTAATTAATATGTGGGAGTCTCCCGGACCTTCTGGGAGGGGTGGGATGTCTGAGCTACTAGCATTACTTTAAAATTAACTACACACGTTTCCTCAGAAGTTGCTAACAGCTTTACTATAGCAGAACCTACATTTTACTTAAGAATAGCTACAGTACCCACTTTACCCCCTGAGTAGCTGCATTTTTTATTTGAATACGTAAATGATTTATTTGACAGATTTATTGATATATATTTTTTATTTTTATTTATTCATTTTTCACAGCCTGTGCTTTTCCCTTTCTGTTAGTGCCTGTTTGAATCAGTTCAGTGGGGGAAAACACCTTAATCATTAATTAGCTCCAGCAACTGCCTGTTTTTTATGGATCTCTTAAATGTGTCTGGAATTCTCTGCTCCATTTGTCTGGCTGCAGAATCTGAGTAATCCTGTGATGGATAAAAAGACTGGCATTCAAGCTGAATTCCACCCTCATACTGTCCCCAGTCCTTCTCCTACTTTTTATAACCAACAGCATATTGAGCAATCTGGTCTCGGTTTCACCTTCTCTTTGATAGTACCAGAATATGTGAAGCTCACGTCCCAGCTAATCAGATGTTTATTATTGTTATGGTCTGAGTGAAGATAGCAACATGTCAGATGCTTTGATTAATGCACTCTCTAGTTTCATAATGGCCATCCAGATGAGTGTTATGCAGGCTAGCAAGGGGGAGGTGGAGCTTGCCTTTTTCCTCATTTAGGGATGTCTATGAGGCAACTTGGAGTGCAGCGCTCTAATTATAGACATTGTCCACAGCCTATGATATAAAAACTGTTCCGTCTGATTAGGGAATCTGTCAGAGCTGGTGAAGGGATCACTTACCATGACCCATTTTATCAGACACACACACACACACACACTCCTACGTTCAAAGCTCAAAAGCAGACAACTAAAAAATGGCCATTATTTCTGCTAGCAGCCTCTGTGAATTAGAATGGCAGAAGCTCCCAATGTGTGTCTCTAGCTGAGCTATGGGAGGAGGAGAAGCGAATCAGTGCAGATGCCAATGACTGGAATTTTTTTTGCTTTTTATTTTAAGAACTTGTGTCTGTTCATTTAGGCAAGCTTGGCCAATGTAAGACAGAGGAGTGCAAGATCAAAAATCAGCATTACCTATTTTTGCCAGTGGTCTCTCAGAGCATGGCGATATTTGTCTCTGACTGTGGGAATAGTAAACTTTTTGAACATAAATCATACAATATAAGTCACAACATATGTTTAATGAAAATATTCTGCTTGGGAATGAAATCTCTAATTATCTTCCAGGCATTAGGGTTCCTTGAGCTGTGCATTGCAGGCTACAGTACATACACAGAACACTTCATTCTATATTCGATTAGCACCTTCAACACTCATTGCATATGCTGAAATCCTTATTCCATGGTGGGGATCAGAAATGATGAAAGAAATGGGTTTCCATTTGGTTGGATAATTGGAGCTGCCGGACCTGATTGATGTCTAGGGGCTGTAAAAGTCTGGGGCGGCGATATGCGTTGGGCGCATGCCATTAAAAAAAAAAATCGAACTTGTTTCCTCCGTGACTTTGTGTGACCTCGCCGTGTTCGCGTCCATTAAAAATTAACGACGTGCAGCTAATTGGACTAGTCAGGCAAGACATCACGTGACATCTATAGATCAGAAGCAGGGTGACCAAACATCAGGTAAAGCTGTCATTTAAAGGGCATCAAGAAAATGTAACCCAATTGGATAAATTACATCATTTATTTCTCTCTTGTTCTGGATTCTCAGACATTCAAGGGCTGTCAAAACTGATTTCTCAAGGTGAAAGTCATGCTTCCTGCTACAAATCATGTTAAATCCGTGATCTCTTCAACCTTGATTAATTGCCTCAACAGGTGTTGTCACTCATTTCAGTTGAGGGGTTTTGGAAGACGGTTACTACATCCATTATAATGATGACCTAACAATAAGTCCAGAAGTGCAGAAGTTACGTCACACATTTGATAATTAGTGCATTGCTGCTCTGTATAAATATTATATTTTAATTTACTTTAATTCTATTCATTTTAGAATGCTTGGTATATCACTTTCAACAATAGACTTGTTACAATAGACTTGTTAGTGAAAACAATAGAGTTTTCACTAAATAGCTTTACAGAAATCTGGATGTAGATTTAGATGCCTAATGAGGAACCCAGAAACAGCAGTGGCAAGAAAACAGAAACTCTGAGATAAAACAAGGAAGAACTCTTAGGAGGAACAACATACAACATCATTACGATGAATCTAGACATTGTAAGGTAAACAGCACAGAATGTGTTGCAAGAATAAGAGTAGATGGAGGACCATAATACAGTCTTTGTGATTTTGCACCAGCAGTTCTTATATATAGTATATTGTCCAGAATAGTGGCCAGGTCACTACGTGATGCTGGTGGAGGAAAACGTTTCCTGACTCGTTCCTCCAAAACACCCCAAAGTGGCTCAATATTATTTAGATCTGGTGACTGTGCAGGCCATAGGAGATGTTTAACTTCACTTTCATGTTCATCGGTCACCCTGTCACCAGTCTTGCTGTGTGTATTGGTGCATTATCATCCTGATACACAGCACCGCCTTCAGGATACAATGTTTGAACCACTGTGTGCACATGGTCCTCCAGCATGGTTCGGTAGTCCTTGGCAATGACACGCCCATCTAGCAGAAGTATTGGCCTAGGGAATGCCATGATATTGCAGCCCAAACCATTACTGATCCACCCCCATGCTTCACTCTGGGCATGCAACAGTCTGGGTGGTACGCTTCTTTGGGGCTTCTCCACACTGTAACTCTCCCGGATGTGGGAAAGACAGTGAAGGTAGACTCATCAGAGAACAATATGTTTCACATTGGCCACAGCCCATGATTTTTGCTGCTGGCACCATTGACACAAGTGACCAAAGGTTTGGCTAAAGCAGCCCGGCCATGTACATTGACCCTGTGGAGCTCCTGATGAACAGATTTGGTGGAAACAGGAGAGTTGAGGTGCACATTTAATTCTGTGTACAGTGAGTTGGGCAGCTGTGGTTTTATGTTTTTTGGATACAATCCGGGTTAGCACACGGACATCCCTTTCAGACAGCTTCCTCTTGCATCCAGGGTTACTCCTGTTGGATGTGGTTCGTCCTTCTTGGTGGTATGCTGACATTATGCTGGATACCGTGCCTTTGATACATCACAAAGACTTGTGAGACGCACACCAACAATTTGTCCTCTTTTGAACTCTGAAATGTCACCCATAATGTTGTGTTCATTGCAATATTTTAAGCAAAACTGTGCTATTACTTTGCTAATTAAACTTTGCTCTTAATAGTGGAATGTACAAGCAATAAAGATTGGCCACCAGGCTGGCCAAATTTGGCTATAAAACATCCAACACTAAATTGGGCCAGTGTTTCAGTTTCATTATCTCAAAAGAAAATTTTGGTTGACAAAACATTGTCAAATCGTTCTGATGATAATTTGTTTGAAGTTTGAATGACTTTAATCAAACGACATTGGAACAGCATTGACTTCAAACAAAATCAAAACAGTATTAATAGCAATCCGATGGCCTGAGCAGGATTCAAACTGTGGCATCTGCGGTTGCTTAGCACTGCATGCCTAGCATTGATCACTAGGGAACATGTTGGTGAGATGATTAAATCCACATACATAACAAGGAGCACCACAAAATAAAAAAAAAAGATCACATAAAACATCAATTTACCAAAATATCGCATTGGAAAGCAGCCAGAAGAGTAAAAAAAATAACAAAAATCCTGCTTAATGTCAGAGCTCTATTCTGTGAAAACAGATGTTACACAGTTTGGATGCTGTGCCAACACCATATTACAGTGCAGTAATTTGGGAGATAAGATGCACCTACATTTACATTTGGCAGACACCCTTATTCAGAGAGACTTGCATGTGTATTTCATTATACATGTGAGCAGTTGAGGGTTAAGGGCCTTGCTCAAGGGCCCAACAGGGACAACTTGGCAGTTGTGAGATTGGATCCTGGGACCTTCCGAACCATAGTCTGAACCGAACCTTAACCACTGAGCTATCCCAGATCAGGAAAATTAAATTAATTTAAGAAAATTAAACAGAGATAACATTTAAAACACTAAGACATATGTGACATGCGATACACACGCTGTGTGTGGGAAGCCATTGTTCTGACTGGAGCCTAAGCTCCGGTCAGAATTCTTAACCCTGTCACCATGGATGTAGTCGGACGTTATGGTAATGGTAACAATTTGATTGTTTTGAGATTGGATTTGCAATGTTGTATTTGGTTCATTCATTCAATGTTGAAAAACAAACAAACAAAACTTGCTTGGACGATGGATATAATGGCAACGTCCTTAAAACTATATTTCCTACTGAGAAATCCATAATATCCATGTGAAATTTTGTACTGAAGCCTAGGATAAGAAACTGCAGAATATTCCTTTGTCAGTGTGCGGAGCAAGAAAAGTTATATCGACCAAGACCTATGGTAATGTACTTATATGCGTCTCAATTTTTATTTAAGACAGACATGAAAACCCCAAACTGTCCCTTTAAGCAAATTTCATTAAAGCCAGCGGTGCTTTTGTTCGCCTTCATCGGACAATGCAACTGTGTTTTATACCAGAACCTGTTTCACTTTTAAAGCCCTATACTTTCAAAGTGCTTTCCTCTCCAGTCAGATAAAGTGCTCCTCAACCAGTTAATAGCAGAGACGAAATGGCCACAGGGTTTGAAACAGGCAATAAGGCAGGACTGTGACCTCCTTCTTCCTTAGCCTGAGAGTTACATCATCCTGGGCTCGGCACAATGTTTACGTATCCCTGTTCGCCCTGGCACTTTTATGTCAGCGAAAGCTAAACGCTATGACGGTCCTGCCATGGGATGCACTCAGATGTAGAAGACTCGTGCTTCTCATTAAATCATGGGTTCCTTTTGGTCTGCTTATTAAAGAATCCCTAGTTGTATACTGCAGAGCTGCTTGGAGTTGAGAAGCACTTTTCTGAGCGTCACAGGCCCATCGCGGGCATTTGGAGCTGAGCCGAGCAAGCTTGGAGCTTTGGGTGAACTGAGGGGTTGTCAAGAAGGCAACATTATGTCCCTGCTGACTCAGATTGTTCTTTTATTGCCACTCAGGGTTTTCCCCCGGGGTTGTTCTTTTTTTCCCCCCTTTTTTAAGGTCTGAAGTCTTTAGGATGTCTGATACGGCCTTAGAGCATCCGATAAAGGGATAAAAGACTGCGTATCTGCTTATGCATGTGAAAAATGTGGACAGGAAATTTCATTTATATTATTTAGATAAAATATAAATGCAGAAGGGTGCTGTCGGTGGTTCATTAATGAGATTCACTCAAAAGACTGACCTTATCTCTAGCGCCCTCCTGCCAGTGCCCGTGACGGTGGACTAAGGATTGTCACAGCATAGTGACCTCCCTCGACTCTGGTAATGAATTAGACAAATGAAAAAAGATAGTTGAGCTGCCACATTTGATTTACTATGGGCAATTTGATACGTGCTCCCATAATGAGGTTGGCGCAGAGTGTATGTGAACTGTGTGTGTGTGTGTGTGTGGATTTGGCCGGGTAAATATTGACATGTAAACACAGGCTTTTGTCCTACACACAAATGTCCTTTTGTTAATCTAATGCTTAACTGAAAGCACTTCCAACAATTAAACTTTTAGTAATTTCTGATTAGGTACAATTTTGTAAGTAGCTTATGTGTTTCCCCCTTAGAGATACAAGAATACTTTAAAGGAACGCTTCTAGATTTTTTTTTCTTAACCTAATCTCTATTGACTGCATCTTCAGCATGTACATAATTGCCAGAGACAATGACAACACATTTCCCTGTAATACAGAAATGATCAGAAATCCTGATTACTTGAAGCTTACTTAAAATGGAAGCCTAAGGGCAGTTTTTCTTTCAATAAACATTACAATATTTGAGTTATGCATGAGTTCATAACTACAGCCAATTTCACACCAATTCGTTAAAGGTCTCTTGATTAGACTCTTGAGAGAAAGTCTTACCAAAGCTATTACCCAGTAACTAAATTTTAAACCTTGGTGCTACACCGAAGCAGTGCAAGTTATTTTCCAGACTACACAGTATGCGAATGTTTGTGTGTGTGATCAGATGCAACTTTAATTAAGTAATGTTTACTTTAATCTATGTTGACTACTGTGGTAATGCACAACCAGAAATGAGGTCCTCCCCTTTAAAAGGGCGACTTCTAATTAGAGCCATGAATTTACAAATGTTTTCGTTTATGAAAGCTGTTTAGAAAAGTCTTTATATTGAAGAAATTTATTGACTGCTGTAACAGCTGTCCTTTAGATTTCCAGTATACATTTAAAACAAAAGTCTATGGTACTGCTAAATGTACAACAATTATTATTTTATTTAATTTTATTATTTTTTTGGATTTTTCCCCGATTTTCTCCCTAATTTTGTTGTGTCCAATTCCTCCCCATCACATTAAGGCTACTACTACCACTCAGCCGGGAGGGCCGAAGACTATCACATGTTTCCTCCGCATCACGTGGCGTCAGCCAACCGCATCTTTTCGAACTGCTGGCTCACGCACTGTTGGGGGCGGAGTAACACACTCAGAGACAACGCTATCCGCTCCTTCCGCTAGCGTGAGCTCACAGACGCCCCTGATTGGCTGTAGAGCCGTGATTAATGTGGAAGCACTAAGTACCTCTCATCCCTCCCCTCTGAGAGAGCTCGGCCAATCAGCTCTCTCTAGACCTCCGGCTGCAAGAGGTTACAGCATCACCCGGGAATCGAAGTTGCGATCTCCGGATGATAGGGCAAGCGCTTTACCACTGCAGACACGGCCCAGACAACAATTATTTTTATATGATTATTATTTATAATATAAATAATAATGATGATGATGATGATTATTATTATTTTCTACGAGGTTAGAAGTGCACAACACACCCAGAGGACATCTTATTTTCAGAAATTGTGGAGAATTCTATTAAAGAGATGGGAAAGTGGTCCAACCTGTAATATCATGATGCATTGTAAATGATCAAGCTTCATCAGAGGTTTTGTATGCGTATATACAGCCTCTCTTCTGACACTCACATGATAGCATCAACTATCATGTGTGACTACCTATCTTTAAAGTAGGAAACATAATACAACACATTGCTACCGCAATTCAATTCAAATTTTAAGCTTTTTAATAGGTAACTGTTGAAGGATATACATTTTTTGGGGGCCTCTATGTATATACACATAGGGCATGGGGAAGAAATCAAACCCTCGACCCTGGAACTGCAACGTCATAGTGCTAACAGCTACGCCACCATGCAGCCTATACAGTGTAGAAACAACCAAAACAATGTATACCAACTTCTGGAAAATAAAAGCTTGCATAAATATTTTAATACTAAGTTTTGTGTATAAATTTTTGGGGTGATTAAAAAATGATAATGATAATTCCATTCCTCTGAAACACAATGTGGGTAAAACTCTTTAAATCTTTGTGTATACAGTATATATTTTTGTATGCATATTTCTAAGCAAAATCTGGAAAATCCACCCAAGGGCCGATCAGTGTGCTGTATCTGTAATTAGAAAAGCGAATGACCCTGTTTAACCTTTCACCCCTGCAGATTGGGGTCGTAGCCAGCGAGGAGTGAGATTAAAGCAGCGGAATAAATCTGAGGAGGAGTATACAGCATCCAAGCTTTGTGTGCTTCCTGCTCTCGTCCTGTGTAGAAAAGCTTCCTTTAAAGCTCTGTGACCTACTCATCATCGTGGTTTTATCTCAGTGAGGAAGCCAGGAGTGTTCTTATACCGCTTTGCCTCTCTATTCAAACCTAGGTCTAAATAATCTTTATTCCCTCCGTTTGCAGTCTTTTATTACATGAAAAAGATGCAGTGAAAGGTTGTCTTGATACGGTGCCGTGTCTGGCCCATTTTGCACCGAGTTACTGAAATGAACTAGGAAGGAAAGTAGTGTGTCATTTTTTTTTTTTTTTTTTTTTTGCGTGTAAATAAGCTGCTTATGTGAGTGTGACCGTGAGTGCCTCAGTAGTAACTTGATCTGAGTGGAATAAATAGTGGTAGAACAAGTCGAATGACCTTTGCTTTGATACCGGCATCGGTGAAGGAGCAGATCTGAGAGCGGAGGCTGAAGCCGCAGTGGGGATGGCGCTTGCATTGACATGCTCTGTAGCAGATCACACCCCTGCAGGGCAAACAAGATTCAGTTCTAAATGGCTCGTGTCAGTTGGGGGCATTATGTGTGTGTGGGTGTGTGTACCTGAAGACGTTATAAAGGCTGATATCTCTTCAGATATTTTTGCGAATTGCTAAGGCACAAAATAGCATAATACCACAGCTTGAAATACTGTTTAAAAGGCATCAGTAGGCCGTTTTCTCGCTGTAGAGCATACCAGAGTTTGGCATCAGTGATCAAGGACTGTATATTTCCCAGTGGTACTCTGGAATGAGGCTGGCTGTACTGTTTATTACTGATTGATTAAAGGATCACAGATAATATTACAGATGAACACAAACACATACATTAATAATAATAATAATAATAATAGTAATAATAATAATAATAATAATAATACAGCACCGCTGTGGCTTAGTGGTTAGCACTGTTGCCTTGCACTTCCAGGGTCCGGGTTCATTTCCCAGCTGTATGCATGCAGTTTGCTGGTGCGTTTCCTCCAGGTATTCCAATTTCCTCCCGCAGTCCAAAGACCTGCAGATTAGACAAATTGATGTTCCCAATTTGTGTGTGTGTGTGCCCTGTGATGAACAGACACCCTGTCCAGGGTGTACCCGTCCTCGTGTCCCAAGTCTCCTAGGATAGGTTCCAGGCCCCTCCCATGACCCTATATACAGGATTAAGTATATAATATAATTAAATTGTATTATTTATTTATTCTATTGATACATCACATATAGTGTACAACTAATTAAAGTATTTCATATTATTAGACTACCATAAGCCATAGTACAGTAAAATGGCTTTTTACTAATTCCAAACTATGAAGTATAGAAATGCTAGTAAGTAATAATAAAACTGATTGAACTAATAAATAATATTAGACAAATAAAAATCTGTCGACATTTCAGACTTCAAATGAAAAATAAAGGCTGGAAATTGGTTCAATCGTTTTAGATTTGGTTCATTCTAATCTTCTAATAATATTAAATATTAGCTAAGTCTGACTAATTAAACTAATTTCCAATTGCTATGATGTAATTATTCGACGTACTGCACTGAAATACTATCTTTGAAAGAAACTAACTTACATAAAAAATATGTTTGTGCAAAAGAACAATATAGCTAGCTCTTTGATGGGACGGCAATGCTTACGCCAATTTAATTACAAGGAGCTCGCATATCCTGAGCGAACAAAACATAATCATTACATAACAGATGTTCAACCGTCATTTGCATCCTGTCCGAATATGCTTCATTCAATCTAAGGGCTGATTGGACAAATGACCAATGGTAATCAAATCAATTCTTTCATGATGGACTTGGTGTCATTGTTGGACGGTGTCATTGTCATAATGGTAATGCAATATTTTTGGTGATGTAACTCTTGGTGAAAATTAATTAGAACCCCAAGATGGACCAGCTCATGTTCTTGAAAGATTGTTTCCCCCGTCTTTTTTTTCCTATTCCCTTGGGAAAAGTAATGAAAATGTTTCCTGCGGCATATGTTTGTGTAGCTCTTTATCCTTGGCTACAGGTAGCCTGCAGTGTCGTTGTGGAAAGTGCTATTAAGTAAGCTGGCTGATAATGACACTCTTTTACAGAGTCATTAGCATAATCTGTTTTTATTGCCTAATGAAGAAAAACAGCAATAACACAGCAGGGCTATCGCTCACACACACGGTATGTAACCAAGCAACCAGAGGAAGTAGTGTCTGGATTTGTTAGCATGTGTTTGTGTGTACTGTATGTGTGAGACCTGGCATGAAGACAACACAGCATCATAGTCACTCATCTTTGACGTAACGGTCAATCTTAGGCGTCCCCCGTCCATTCTGTCAACATGAGATGTATCGTTAATCCTGCAGAGGCTGCATGTTACTCCAGCAGGGCACAGATCGCTCTACGCTCCCGCTAAACTAACCAGCGTGTGCAGCAGAGCGGCTGCTGTGGCTCTGTGTCGATCAGAGGGTTAGTTTTGAAGTGAATCTAAGGTGAGCAAATACTGGATCAGATCAAGTTCTGGATCCGCTTAGTCTATTAGGCCCTGTTCACTGATCCCACATATGTTACAACTCGAGCAGCTAGCTCATGCTAGAAAAAACTATATCGAGGTCATTTCCAAATGTCTAGCAGTGATAATTGCTAAAAGCTAAATTGCTAAATTATTATTAATAATAATAATAATAATAATAATAATAACACCCATTTTATCACCCATTTTGTAACTAGGGGTGACCAAACAATCTATTCATGTACTAAAAACCTTATAAATATATTCATAATTAAGTATTAATGTACAAGGGTGAGTCAAAAAATGATCCACACTCTGGAGGGAGAATTTATTTTAATCAACTTTTAGAAAATACAGACACATAATCACCTTACTTTTCAACACAATTTGTCCATCTGTCAACAAGTTTTCATATTCCCTCATTAAAAAAATTTTTAGGTTGAGCTGCGAGTCGCAAATGCACCGCTATCTTCATCGAATCTTCGTACTCATAAGAGCTGCTTTTAGGGAGAAAACAGGTGAAAGTCCGATGGAGCAAGATCGGGACTAAACAGCGCTGTATTCTGTATCCTCCCTATAGTCCTGATCTTCTATATCCATCCATCCATCCATCCATCCATCCATCCATCCATCCATCCATCTAGGGACCTCTATAGTCCGACTAGGGACGTATGGTGATTAGCATTGTATTTATTCCCATTTTACCACCATGGTAGAATCTCCGGTTAACATTGTCTTATTAAAATATTATATTGTCCTAATAAACTTAACACGAGTGCACATGCATTATGTTTAGCTGGATAATATATGTGCATTTTATTATTTTATGCAAATTAACATATCATTAATGCAATCCAAGCAAGAGATGTGCTTAATACACAAGAGCTCAGAGCTCTTTGAGCTCTAACCAGCTCAGAATCATAAGCAATAATTACCGCTACTGCAAATTTGTTGATCACACAAAAATATTAAAAGGGGAAAAATCTGTAAATTACATTTTGATACCCCGGATGATACATTGGTACAGTAGGTAGCATTGCAACCCCAAAGCTTCAGATACCTCTGATTTAGCATGAGCTCAAGGCTTCCTTCTTGTCTGCAGGGTGCCACCCGTGTAATAGACTGGTGTCCTGTAAATCTTCCCACCTGGCAGCCAATGTTGCTGAAACTACAGTAGCTCCATATCCACCATGATGCTTACCAGATCAAAACCACTACTGATGATAATGAATTTAAATGCACACATCCTGATCATTTGGAAACAGAAACAGTACAGTACATGTATGTGATCTTTGGTGGAATTTGTCACAGAATTGCCTTCAAAACAAAGAATGCTGATTGATATTTCTGCATCTTTGTATTTTCGAACACATGAGCGAGTCATGCTCGGGTAGCCACATACCCAGGCACGTTCAAGTCTAACCAGTTCTTTTGATTGTACAGAGTAAGAGAAGAGAATGCAGTTATTCTCAGTATAATCCCCTGCTACATGAATGCACTTCTTATAGTGTTTCAAAAGGGCTTGGATACCATCACGGTATAAAGTTTTCTCAGAATGCCGGAGCCATGATCGGACTGTCTGATTCATACAGTAGATAGATAGATGTATAGATATTTTATTAGTCCCGAAGGCAATTCCCTAAATGCAAATTCATGTCTGAAACGCTGGCCTCCCATGAAATCCTTTAATGGCCCAATATCAGACGATCCACTCACTGAATGTTCATGGAAATGACTGAAGGGCTCCAAGGCACCTTAGCCCGGTGTCATCATTCACAGGCGGACGGCCTTCTTTGAAACGTTTGCAAACTTCAATTGCTTTACTACATTTAAGAGTCTCATCTGTGTTTGAAAGTCTTGTGTAAATGTCAATCAGTTTCACGCCATGATGCATGAGAAATTTCAAGTCCCATTTTGATTTGAACACTCCTCGTACAGTACAGATTCCTCCCTCACACTTGAACTTAAGTAAAGGTGTCCACTAGGGGGCAGAAAAGTGAATGAAAGTGCTTTAATTCAGAATGAACGCATGCTTAAGGCTCCAATGTTAACGCAGACATGTAGGTTACAGCTATCAGTTTTAGGTTAGTAGCACATTTTGTGTGTAAACCATGTGTTCCATGCAAACATTATCCCTATTTCATTTCTCATTTACACATATGATGATTATCATAATGAAAATGGATAGACCGGCTTCATACATTTGCTACAGTGTCAGGCGTCCGATATAATGGATTACATTAACCAATGTATATGAAGAACCGGCACATATTTATATGCAAAGCATCGCTGTGGTTGTGTATTATGTCTGCCCTCTATCAGTGAGAAAGAAAAAAGTTTTTTTTTTTTTTTTCTATTTAATTCAGTGTTTGTCCCAACAATGCCTTTCACAGTGACTATAAATCACCTTGAAAACAGCCTGAACTTTATTTGCACGGTGATCTGTGAGCTTTTGAAGGTGAGGTGAGGAACTTAATTTTTTTCTCCCTCCTCTATACCTTCCTCACTGACTCTTACTCCGGCACTTTCTCTTTTCCCTTTTCTGTCTTTCCTTACCCATTTCCCCTTATTTTAGTTTCCCGTATACTCACAGTTAAGAACCCACACAATTCATTAAAACACTGCGGCCGTCATTTATAACGCTGTTGTTTATTAGACTGTCTGTCAGGTCTGGTGTAGTGAGATTTTGTGTAACATGTGGGGAAAAATATGAATGGAGGAAGATGTGTACAGACAGGTGCATAACTCAGGCAGAGGGAGAGAACACACTGACGGCGCTGGCGTGCCTCCAGCACCGGTGGTCACACAGCCGGGAATGTTGTTGTTGGTGGTGTCTGTATGAGTTTTAGTGTTCTCCCTTGTTTCTAAGAGCTGGTGTGGGGTTTGGATGCTAATGAACAACTTAAAACAAACCTTCAACTATCTTTCTCATGGCCATCACGCTGGACAGATGCGCTGAAATGAGTGTGCGCAATGATAATAAGTGGAAGTGTATAAGCTTTGCAAAGCATGGCAAACACTCAGCATGCTCTCACAAGGCGAGGATGCAAATCAGAAATAACAATGAGTGCAGCACTGTTCCGACCGCGCACAGGTGTTTTAAATCTTCATAAGAAAGTCTGCGAGTATCTGTGTGTGTGTGTGTGTGTGTATGTGTGTGTGTGTGTGTGTGTGTGTGTGTGTGTGTGTCAGCTGCGCTATTAAATGCTGTGAAAATGCTAGCTTTTTCACCAGGCCTGGGAGAGGCAGAGTGGGGTATCTGCAGGTATGCACAGAGATTAGCTTCCAAACAGATAGGAGGAAATATCAGGACTGTTGGCAGGAGTAGCCGGTTATATTCAGCTGCAAAGATTAAAAGACAGCTATCAAGTCGGGCATGTTGTTTCTGTAAACTGCTGCTGCCACCAGTTGCAAGCATGAGCCAAGGCAGGTTTACTTTAGGCAATTCACTTCAAAATATGTGAAAAAAAACTCATCAACAGAACAAAAAGTCAATTGAAATGTCTGCGTTTATTTAAAGAAATACTATTTTCTATATAAAGATTAAATGCCTGTATTGTAAACAACAGGAACTGTACATTTTTTTATTGCACTAGGCTATATGCTGTTTTTAATACCTATTGTTTGGGTTTTATTTCTTTTTATTATTATTATATTCCTAATTCCTGTCTATTCATCTACGTCATGTTATTTCTATACTGTAGGTACTGCCTAACAATAAAACCAAAATCAACCACACCATGGAAATCACCAACAGATGAACTGAAAAACACTGATTATCTCATTAAAATGGCAACTTTCAAGAGGTGGCATATATTAGGCAAATGCAAGGTTTAATTCAAATTGTTGTCAAATTGTGACGGCTAAACAGCTGGGCCAGACCATATTTAAACAGGCGGGTTTTGTGTAGTGTTCTGGGTATGCCGTGGTTAGTACCTACCAAGCCGACAGTAAGGTCAGGATGCCTGAGGTTCACTGTTGTACATGGGAGTAAAGTCATCCCTGTCGGTAGAGATTTGTTTTCGCCCTCTGCCAGTCTGCAGCTTTGTTGTTCCCAATGTCTGCTCCATGACCTTGTTCTTGCTTATTGTCGTCTTTGAAATCTTAAGGATAGAAGCAACCTGACGCTCACCGTATCCCTGTGCCTGTAAAGTCTGTATTGAACCCGCGTGTTCCTTACTCAAAGCTTTTCTTTTCAACTCTTTTGAAATGGTCAATGGTTATTTTAAAATTCCAATTATCTTTGAGGTACTAGGACTGTTTTTGCCATCCTGCTGGTCACATCGCAAGAGGAGAGTGATGATCACAGCAGCGGGTTTCATACTTTTCCTCATTAAATAAGATTTGATTCAGGTGATCACCTAATCAGTCCCGCATAAAGCAGAATAAGGTTTGCTTGTGTTGGAATTCAACTGATACTGTATTGGAAGGGTTGTCATGCTTGTAGAGATGCTGATTCAAGAAAAAAAAAATGAAAACATTCTGCCCAGTTTTGTATTTGTGGTCTTTACTTATGCTCTGTTAAGCCTTCATAAGGGCTCTAATCTGATGTTATGTAAATTGGTGTTTTTGAGACTGGTAACTCTAAATGAACTTCTCTACAGCAGAGGTAAGTTTTGGTCCTGCTGTCCTAGGATGGTCTTTATGAGAGCCAGTTTCATCATGGTGCTTGATAGGTTTTGCAAATGCACTTGACAATACGGTTCTTGCAAGAACTTTTCCAGAAAGGCTGACCCTGGTGTTGACTGGTGTTGTTGTAGTTGTTTTTACCTAATACCATATATGTTATAGTTCTTGAAATCTTCAGTGTATATATACGGTTAAATCTTAGCATAATTCGTTCTGGAATGTGCTTGCATATCAAAGCACTCGTATATCAAAGTGAATTTCCCCATAAGAAATAATGGAAACTGATGATACGTTCAACAACACAAAACTATTTCTATAAAAATAATTAATACAAAATATAAAATAAAAATAAAACACCTGCACTGTTGCTAAATTAAGACAAAAGAGGACTACGATGTAGGGCAACTTTTACACACACACACGTGCGCGCACAAACACACACTAACAGAATTGCTGCTCTTTCGGAAACCGTCTAACAAGGAACTTCTCTAATGACACTTGCTTTTGCCTACTTTTGAGCATTTTCGTAGAAATGTGAAATGTCGTTAAACACATTCATCTCCCAGACTGCTACAGCCTCTTTCTTCCTGGAAGCCGTTGTTGCAGGCTGTTGTTACTAAAGAACAGTCACTACACTTGGACACACACAAAAAAAATGCCTCAAGTTAAAGTAAGTATTAAACGTGTGCGAGAGAGAAGAATCATTGGCTCAGTTGTGATCATGTGACGCTCGGAAGACAAAGTGAATGGGTACTACTCGTATGTCAAGTTACACTCAATCCAAGGTCCACTATAAAGAGAGAGAGAGAGTTATTTCCAGTAATACTAGCTGCCCATTAGGGACATTTTAATCTATTTCAAGGAAGCTGACTTGTTCATAAGTGCTACATGAATAAAATTGAGTTTTTATTTAATCTTTAAGCTAGCCTTGCAGGGAGACACAGTAGTATTTCTTTGTCTTCCTTTAAGGAATACATTTGTCAACCTAATCAGCCGGACGGCACGGTGATATTTTATGGATTCATTTTTGTGTGTGTGATGATTAGAAACAGTGCATTAGCCTTATATTTACAGGCTTTAGCTAAGGATATTTCCTATTTTTTTTTTTTTTTTGTCCTACCCATACGAAATCAGTTTGCTTTTGAATGACAGAACAATATTAACTTTTCCCCCGTGTTTTGGATGCAGAAAGTGTGTGGAGGAAATGTGGATAGACAGCTTCTCCATAGTTTCTATATTGCCAGATCAGATCGGCTGTGTTCTCAGGGGTGGTACACGGCCTTAACGTTGGCTGTGCATTTAAGCAGCAGATCACAGCTTCACAGGTTAACCATTCTCTCAGTCGATATTTGCAACACCTTTTTCTGCAAATCTGACATCTGCTGCAGGCTTTTTTTCCCCCTCCTCTACAAATCAAATTTGAACCTTACAATGTGAAGCAAAGCCTTTTCAAACGAGCAGACTGAACATCTCTGCGATAGTGATATTCCCGTCCACCTTAATAGCAGGTGAGGTGCAGCACTTTGGGATAATGTCCATTACTATGTTAATGGACCATAGAGCTGCTCATCTGTCTTCCTACTAATTACATATAATTCATGTATTAACCAATCCTAATCCTTTCAGTCTTGCATATTCTATGGATATTATTTTTCATTCAGAGAGCTCTTTTGTACTTCATCAGCGGGAGCAGTTTCCTGATACTGCCCTCACACCGTGGCTTTTTGGCAGCGCTGATGATAAAAGACATTTTGGCCAGGTGAGAGAAGATTTTTTTTTTTTTTCAATGGCCGCAATGCAATGTCCCAGATTAACCTCAAATAATTTTGGATGTCTGTAAAAATTGCAAGTCATGCAACTGAGCACATTTTATTTACTGCTGCCTGGTTACGGTTAAAAAGAGAGATCGGGTGTTACTGTAGGTTAGGCTCTACTGTACTGTATTTGCAGCATTTTGGCAAGGGTGGAAAATGGCAGGCCTGACAAGAACGCTCTCATTCCAGTCTGAGCTGGTAGGGAGGAGTGTCGGGTTTCACACTCATCCTGTTGTGTAGAAGATCCCGTTGTTCGTTTTGTGTTCGTGTACAGACACACTGATTGCTCCAGTGTTCAATTGCTCTCAGGGGGATAATATGGGCAGGGAGGGAGGTTGGCTATGGTGACTAGAGTTTGTCGGCTGACGTGCTCATGGTGCATGCATGTGTGTGTATGAATGTGCATATAAAAATATGCATGTGTGTGTGCGCATGTAACTCAGCAGGGCAGTGTTCACCTGTTGTCAGCACGAGCAGCTACTGAACATACTACAGTTCAGCTTCTCATTGTCATGACATCATACACATCAGACCTCCTTACACACATGCATACACACACTTACCCTCTTGTGTGTGTGTGTGTGTATGTGTGTGTGTGTGTGTGTGTGTGTGTGTGTGTGTGTGTGTGTGTGTGTGTGTGTGTGTGTGTGGTGATTGACAGGGCTGCAGGTGTTACTGTAGACTCCCCAGTTTCTGCCAGAATGACACAGCTGTTGCCCGCTTGATGTGCGAGATCCTTGTGCGCAGGACCGAGCGGAAGGTGTGTGTATCTGCTTTCGCATGTGCGATGCTTGGCCTGAATGGCATGCAAGGCGCTGATGAGACAAGACAGCTGTCTTACATGGTTTACGGGGTTAAACATGAATTCAAAACAACGAGCCAGACACAAAGAGGTCTCAGCTACAGCTAGAGCTACACAGAATCATTCCAGTCCATCAGTGTCCAGCCTTCACTTCAACAGTGCATTGTGTGAGCTTCGTGAGGTTCACGACTAAGTAGCAGACTCATTAGTTTAGCAATGGTTCTCATTAGCAGGAATAATTGCTTTCTTAAATGTGGGAAAATGCAGAAGTCTTCCAAACAAATCGATTCATTGCTGTTTGTGCCAGGCAAAAGTTTTCTTTAATTACTTTTTCTGCATGTTTTAGAGCTCGAGTAGACGTTTCTTATATCGGAGGAGCAGCGCTCTCAGAGTGCACGCTGACCTGCAAAGTCACTCTGCATTTACCCGCCGTTACATGCGCCTGCACATTTCCAGGTGCACTGTACACTGTTCCAGGAGCAGTGCGTGGGTCTTGACACAATGTGAAGAAGATGAGCTTCGACAGCAGAACAGGTCTCAGGGGACAGATTATATGGTGAATGAGAGTAGGACATTTAAAAAGCGAGTTCCTTACAGAGAGTGGGTGTGAGAAGAGACAAAGGAGAGGAACATTTCCACTAACATCGACAACTTTTTTTTTTTTTTTTTTTTTGCAGCAAAACAGCCACGGTCCTTAACTGACCTCTCCTCTCTTTTAATCTCTTCACGTGATTTCTTTTCTTTCCTCCTTCTCCTCTTCCCTTCTGTCCTTATGTCTCGTTATCTCTTATCATGTCTCTGCTTGTCTTTTTTTTTTACTTTTCTCTGCTTGTTTTGTCAACACATCTCATCAGTCCTCATTTTTCCTCGCCTTGCCTCTTGTGTTCTATTCTCATGCTTTCTTTTCTCTCCTCTTGTCTCATCTCATCTTCTGTTTTCTCCTCTTCTCCTTCCTCTCCTCAAGTCTACTTTCCTCTGCTTTTGTGGCCTCATCTTCTGCCATCTTGTCTTATTGCCTCTCATCTCTTCTTGTCTTTTACCATTTCCTCTCCTCCACTCTCTTCTCTCCTTTTGCCTCATCGACTTTTCATCGACTCTTTTCTCAATTCCTCTTTTCTTGTAATCCCTCTTCTCCTTTCTCATGTCTCCTTCCTCTTCTCCTTTCTGCCTGCCTCTCCTAAATATCTAATCGTGTGTGTGTGTGTGCTTACAGCTTAGAAGGACAGTGTTCACCTGTCGTCACCATACTACACTTCACAGCCTCTCATTCTCATGACATGCACATCAGAGCTCCTCTTACATACGCATACTTGGCCTCGTCCTCCTCAATTCCTATTGTTGCTGTAGCAACGAACCACATCTGCTGGAAAAACACATCGAGGTAAAGAAATATCACAGTCGTTCTCTTATATAACATGAAGATCCGTCTCTTTTTGAATTTGGATCACATGCATCATTGATATGATCAAAGATAGTCTTTAAAGGTGTAGAATGCTGAAGCTGCATCAGAAGCTGTGAGTTACCTACTATATTAACATCTATGAAAAGCAGATGCTTCTGTCTGATCTGCTCATTCTTTCTGGTCGACTTGCTCACAGCGTGTGTGCGTGTTTGTATAGCCATTAAAGCCATTTTCCACTTCTGAAACAACAGAAGCCACCCTGGCCTGTCACATTCACTCGATCTGCAATCAACACCGATGATCGATGACTCTACAGCGAGGCCTCTTACTTCTATTAGTGAACACTGATATGCTGTTTAGAGTGAGACATTCATGTAGAATTTGAGTTGAGAGAGTGAACTGCAGACTACACAAAGAATATGCTATGTTAAAGGTTAAAGGTTGTGTCCAAACCTTTGATATACACACTGGATTCACCAGTGAAAATGTTTGGATTTATTTTCTACATTCTAAAACATTACTGGATTTTCTCAAAACTATGAAATAACACATGCAGTTAGGTAATTAAGCATCACCAACAACAAGAAGTCAGTTGTTACAGTTACCAGCCTAATGACCTAAATGACCAAATCAACAGCACCTCAGATTACAGCTGTTATGAGGGCTTTACAGAGCATAAACAGACTCATCTCAAGTGTTCAAAGGATATTACTGCATATTTTGGATAACCTCAAGGATTGATTTACAATGTAGAAATAGTGTGGGTGTGAGGGTTGATGAGAAATAAGACAACAGCTCCATTGGGCTCTGCCGGATTCAGTCGCAAAGTTGGAGACAGAAATTGGGGATTAAATGAGAAGAAAGGTTTTATTTTAGAGAGTTCCAACAAAACATGTAAATAGAGATCCAATTATGAAACAGAAGAATACCAAGTACAAAAGGAAAGAAATAAAGTAAAATGTAAAGGAAAATCCAACGGTAACAAGCGGATAACAAAAGGTAAAAGGAACCCCGATCTCAGGTTTCTGCACTAGGAACAAGGACATTAGTACCATAATGTTGTGGGCAAAAGAACATAGGGAATCAAATGGCAGGGAACACAAAGTTGTTGCCATGTCCTGGTTTAACCTCACTGTCTGGCCATTGGACTTGGTGTGGAAACCAGAGGCTGGCCAATGACCCATTCAGACAAAAGCCCACCCTTCAGAACTGGGAGGAAAACTGCGGCCTCTCATTTGAAATCAGGTCCTGTGGGAGACTTGGAGCACAAGGTTAGACATAAGTTTAGCAGTGACTTGAGAAGAGAAGAGTTTAGGTAAGGGGATTATACAGCCTGCTCCCAGGCAGGATAGATTCTTCAAGGCTGGATGTTTAATACTTTTACCTAAAGCCCCCTCTGCTCAAGTCACTGCTAAACTAATGTTTACACTTGTGTCCAAAGTCTCCCACAGTAGGAGCTATGAGGAGGGGAAACTGGTCACTGGCTTCATGCCGAACACCTCCTTTGAGTCAAGATACTTGCGAGGACTCAGGAAAACTTGTAGAGACGTATTAGACAAAAACAAACATCTGGGAAAATTGTGTATGGCAAGGCAGATTTGACCCCACTTAAGTACCAGTGTACCATTCTATGTGAAGGCTTATCATCATGATGAGTATTGATGGTCAGGTACCCATGATTGGCGAGATGGTGAACATTACTGTTAAAGTTTGCATGCGTTTTACCAAGGAGATTGGGAGATTCTTGGCAAAAAAAAGTGCACGTGAAGTTTTTGGCAGTCCCCCAGAAACTGAAGGGTGGGCCGCTCGCTGGGACAAGCTGAAGACCAACGTTCTCATTGTCTTTCAGGGAGTCTAGTGTCCATCTGAGTTGAGAACCCAGTCAATGCATTTAAATCTCTCTTGGCATCCAATGAGGCCAGTTTATCCATTATGGGGTCTGAGAGATCATTCTGGAATACTGGAGTATGTCTATGAGTGCCTCCTTGTGTCCCTGTCTCTCAGCAGCCAAGGAACGAAAAGTAGTAGGGTGAAGAGAGAAGTCCCTACCCCTCTCTAATAGCTGTGGCCCAGGGTGGTGCATGATGTATGGAATGATGTGTGAAGGCTTTGACTTGTAAGAAATAAAGGTGGATGTCTAGAATTTAAATGTAAGGAAACACTGGAATAGAAACCAGCAGCACCCTCTAGATTCCCATAAAACCTTCAAGGGTCAGGTAGGCATGACTCGGCTTGGGGGTTGGGATTGGGGCCTGGGCTTGGACCAGAACTACTGTATTGGTTCCTAGGAGATTGTGGCTTAAAGGGTGCTGATACTTGTGGGTTAGTTCTCCTTTATCATTCAGAAAGACATAGAAAGAACAATGAAATGGGGAAGGGCGTAATTATCCTGACAAATCAGGGACTTGTAAAAATAATAATGGTTATCACTGCAAAGGGAAAAGGTGAAAGGTCTCAATTTAGTGTCCAAAGACGTGACAGTAGAGAAGTACACCTTTTTGTCTTTACACTTTTGCTTGGTGTTTGAATTGGTTCATTTGCAGTGAATTTATTAGCATAAGGAAAAAAGAAAAAGAAGAGAAAAAAAGACAAAATAAGCAGAGAGTACTCAGCCGGTGTAGACTTTGTGTGGCACAACAAGATGTCTCAGGGTGTTATAGTGTGGTTAGAAAACAGTGTCCCTCATATCAGTTACCACTTGGGACAAAAAAAAAATTTCTTACCGTATTTTTTCACTTTCATATTTGCTATTCATATATTGAAAGTTGTTTGTACCATTGATATGTCAAATACATTAAAACGTCATGGTACGGTACGAATGCATTACTTCCAGGTTTAAGGTTTTGCTGCTAACTGCTTATGAACTGCTATCTGATGGGTAAAATGCTTAGAAGCATGCAATGTGCACAGTCTCTTTTTGAAACTTGTGAAGATAGAAAAGGAGTAATGGTTAAACCAATCACATAGAAGGGGAAGTCTGATAACACACTCATAACTGATGGGTTTATGATGCTTATGCTTCGCAGTGTCTTTTTCACCTGAAGAGACTAGTTTGTCCCTCTGGAAAGAAGGAAAGCCCTCTGGTTGGGGTCTTATGCATTGTTTTACTAAAAAGACATGTTAGACTTATGGCTACAAATTAGTGCTGCACAATTAATCGCATCAAAATCGTAATTGTAGTATGAACCCTTGCAATTACCTAATCACAAAATTTGAAATTGATGACATGTTATGCATACATAGACAGTCCAATCAAAAGCCTCATCTATCAGTGCATTGTTTGTTTTAAACTAGTGGCACATCTGTTGTTTTGGTGACCAGGAAAGGCTAATTTTCCCTTTTTTTTTTTACATATTAATAAAAACAATTAATATAAAGCACTTACAGGCATCATACTGAATGAGAAACATTGAAGAGACAAGAAAATTACAGATGTTGTCACATATTACTTAGCAAAGGTCATGGTGGCCAATTTGTGAAGGAGGGATTTCAGAAACTAATAAACCCATGAGACTGAAATATACAGTACTGTGAAAAATAAGCCACACAGTGACCTATGAATCATTCAAGCATAAAACCGTGTTACTTAAGGCATGACCCAGTGAGAAACAAGCGCAGATTATGACAGATGATCAGGCCAGTGATTAGTATACTGGTGATGCTGAATGCTGAGCGTTTGGAACAGATGAGAGGGGAAATGAGTTTGCGGGTGAGGCTGTTACATAAACCACCAATTTTTAAGTTGTATCTTTAGGCACTTTGCAGCCTGTCACAATACAGCATTTGTTCCCATTAAATTTAATCTACATAATTACAATTAATTAAATTAAATTTCATATGAAGAAATGGGGGATGCCTCAAAACTTTTGCACAGTACTACAAGTTGCCTTTGTGCAACTACTTTTAGCGCGTTTATTTGCTTTTAGTCTTTATTAATAACTTAAAATCGGAGTATATGTCGAAATAATTGCAATTGCAAAATAATAGCCTAAACATGGCTTGCTTTTCCATCAACACAATTACTGGAATGCTCACTTTAGAAATGACCTTTTCATGGCGCTGTCCATCATTCTACGTCTCAGTGTCATAACATGGACCATTCTTAGACATCTAGGTCAGATAATGTATTTTATTATCATCAATAACCCCCTCAGAGAGAGAGAGGGAGAAATAGGCAGACAAAGAGATAAGAACCACAGAGTCTGTAAAGGCCACATCAACCGAGTGAGCAGAGAGTGAGGAGGGCCTGCAATGTCATTTTCTCAGCATGCTGCAGCAAGGGCTCTGGGTGACAGCTTAATTATGTGTCTCCACCAATCACAGCGAGGCTCTGCTAACCTCTCCAAACCCCTTCCAGCAGGGTGGAGTGTGGAGGGCGTAGGCAGTCCTGATGAGAGACCTAACTGGGAGAAGCTTTAGAGCACTTCCTTCTGTTTCCTTTCTCGAGTTTGCTGACAAACACTGATAAATTGGCCACTCAGAGCTCCTACCACCTACAGTAACTGTTGTACCTTTAGCTCACTTTGTACAAAAGCTGGCTGATTGCTTAGATTCCAAACAACATTGGTTTCATTGTTTGGGAATTGAAACCTTGGGGCCATGTCTTAGAATGAATACAGGGTAAACATATTGCATGCCGAAGCTACTGTTTTGCAGCACATGCACCAGCAAAACTATAAAGTAAAGCAGAGAAGGTAGATGTTACTCTGTGTTATTCTGAAAATGAAAAGGTATCAAATGTTCATTCTGTACATGGTGCAACGTAATTAGGTCTGGTTCTAATAGATCTATTTGATCTTCAGTTCTTACTTTCAGTGCCATCTTGAGTCTGTAATAAAAAGAATTAAATATGAAGGCGCACAGTGGGGGATTGGTTAGCACCATGGCCTTGCATGGGCTGGGGTTCGATTCCCAGGTCCGTGTGCATGGAGTTTGCATGTTCTTCCTGTGCTTGATGGGTTTCCTCTGGGTACACCAGTTTCCTTCACCAGTCCAAAGACATGCAGAGTAGGCTTATTGGCGTTTCCAAATTGCCAATAGTGTGTGTGTGTGTGTGTGTGTGTGTGTGTGTGTGTGTGTGTGTGTGTGTGTGTGTGTGTGTGTGTGTGTGTGTGTGTGGAACATGGATCACTACATGGATTGGCACCCTGTCCAGGGTGTACCCTGCCTCATGCTCTAAGTGACCTGGGATAGGCTCCAGGCAGACTAGGCGAATTGGCCTTTCCAGATTGCCCATAGTGCATTAGTGAGTGAGTGTATGTGTGTGCTTGGGACCCCCCCCCCGCCTAGTTTCTAGAGTCCCCTGAGAATCCATATCTTCTCAAGCAAATCTGTATCTTCAATCATCCCAGTCAGACATATACCCTCAATCTCCCAGTCCAATGTGTGCCCTTAGACCTGTCCGTTTTCTCTACCCTGAATTCAGGAACTAGATCTGTACTGCCCACCCCCAGCCAGCACCGCCCCTTCACCACCAGAATCAATATGTACTCAAAACCTCCCCCCAAAAAACAGTTCTGTACCTTTAACCCACCTTAAATCAAACATCTAGCTTCTAACCCTGAAACTAGATCTGTACCCTTAACACTCTGACCAGATCAATACATTTAAGTCTTCTCTGACAGATCTGTTTCAGCATTCATGCCTCTATGCACCCAATAATGTCGAGCTTCTATTGACCTAATACGAATCCTTTTAAAAGCCTCTTTAAAGTTTCCAATGAAGAATATGAAAGTTCATATTTTGAATCTTTTATGTTTATATGTGACAAAATTGCTCTTTTATTGCTTATCTGAGCTAAAGCGAACGCTGACAGTTTGGTCTGCAAAGTCTCGCACTCGTGGCTATTTGTCACATTACTGGTTATACCGGAGTAATTCTCAGCGCATGGAAGGAAACAGCAGACCACCTCTGCTGTTGCTGCTGCGGCTACATATTAAAAATACATACTGTAGACGTGCTGTCCGTCCTGGGGCATTATGCTGGCTGGCACATGGCAGCCTGATCTGTGCAGCTGCCAGCCTCATGAAGCTTTAATGTGACGTTACATATTGAAGGGTTCAGGCAAGGCTTAGTCCAGACTCATAGCCAAAAGCTGTCAGGAAGTGTCCTCTCCATGCCAGACTCTGGAGCTGTCAAAGTAAGGCATGCTACCGTCGTGTGTGTGTGTGTGTGTGTGTGTGTGTGTGTGTGTGTGTGTGTGTGTGTGTGTGTGTGTGTGTGTGTGTGTGTGTGTTGTTTAATGGACTCTGATAGGGTGAGAGAACTCTACCCTGTAATCACTGTGATGAGAGGAGGTAATTGTGATAACGGGAGAGAATTGGGCAGAAATTAATCACAGTTCCACAGTATGACGGGCTACACAGAGAGGAGAGCAGAAAAAGCCTGCCACTCTTTCCACACACACATCCACACTAGCACTAGGCAATTAAGAACTTGGAAACTAGACACGCTTTTGTATTTTTTTGTATGTAGCTTTTTTATCTTTCTGTAAGCAAAGGATTCTTTTTAAAAAAATATTTCCACAGATATATTTATGATACATCTTTAGACATGTTTTCAGAAAGCAGGATGCAAAGTGTTAGAAAATGTGCATGTCGATGAAGAATTTTTTTCTCAAGGTAGTGTTTTAGGCTACAATGTACTGTAATCTTTCAGCCATAGCTATGTATAGTGTGTGTGTTTGTGTGTGCAATGTGTGTCTTTGTACACATGAATTCATGCATTGAAAAAATACTCTGCGGTATATGATTTGCCTCCCAGTGTGTCAGCTTTTGCGAGTAAGACATAACAATAATGAAGAGCACAAAAGCATGAAAGCAAACAAGCAGCTATGTGAAACACTATGCAAAAGCTGCCCTGATCGGAACACTATGCACCAATTCCATACCATCAAGAGCTCAAAAAGCAATTGGAAGTAATCCACTGTATTATATTAAGGGGAATGTTTTTGCCATTTTAAACACAATTTAGTTAGTTTATCGAAATGTTTATGTGGTCCTGGGACTTGATGTAAAGTAAGTCATGTTACTGGCTTGATCATCGCTCATGTGGTCTTTCGAAAACTGGAACAGACATGAAAATATTGCAAAAAATATATAAGGGCAGTTTTATTCCAGATGTGGTTAACAGGGTCACTGGAGCCATCAATGGATTTAAATATTGGGATAAAAGGGATGATCACTGCTAAACGTGTTGCTGTTGTTTCTAGGAATGTGCAGTCAGATTCTGTCTGTGTTATGAGGATAAATGGTTTTACGCAACACTGTTAAAACAGTTGTTGTTAATGTTACGGTAAAATGTGGTTGGGGTTAAAGGTACAGTTGTGGTTTAGGGGTAAAGGAAAAAGACTATTGTCAGGAGCGTACAGACCAGGTTGGGGAGGGTTGATGGTAGAAACGGTTGGAGTGTCGAGGTTACAGATCTGCTTTGGGGTTGAGAGAATATATCTGGTGTGGGAGTTGATGGTACAGATTTGGTTTTGGGTTCGAGGGAAAAAAGCATTGTCAGATACAGATTTGTTTGGGGAGGTTGATGGTAAAGATGTGGTTGGAGGGTTGAGGGTACAGATCTGGTTTGGGAGTTGAGGGTACAGATCTGGTTGTGGTGTTATGGGTACAGATGTGAGTTTGGGGTTGAGGAAAAAGAACATTGTCAGTGTTGGATGTTGCAGATCTGTTTGGGGAAGTTGAGGGTACAGAGACGGTTGGAGGGTTAAGGATACAGATCAGGTTGGAGATGTTTATAGTACAGATCTGCTAGGGGGTTAACAGTACAGATCTGGTTGGAAAGTTGAGGGAACAGATTTGGTTTGGGGGTTGAGGGTACAAATATGGTTTGTGGCTAACGGTACAGATCTGGTTGGAGGGTGGAGGGTACAGATTTGATTTTGGGATTGAGGGTGAAGATCTTGTTTGGGAGGTTGTGGTAAAAAAATATCTGTCTTTGGGATTGGGGAGAACAGATCTGGTTGGGGTTGAGGGTGCAGATTTTGATTTGGGCGGTTTGGGGTATAGATCTGTTTGAATGGGATTGAGGGTCCAAGTCTGGATGGGGTGCTATCATTGTTATTTTTATGAACCTCTATTATCTGTTATTATCATCACTCACATTTCAGAATTCCAAGCTTTAAAATCAGTAAGATGGGTCAATCCATTGTGTTCAGGTTGTCCATAACATTAAAAAATGATCATCAACATGTTCATGTTCACCTTTAAGCTCTATGCGCTTTCCTAGGTGCTGTATGATGTTTTTGTGGATTTTGCTCATAATATTCCCAGCGGTTCCTGACTTTTCAGACACTCCATGTTGCTAATTACTGAACAGGATGTGCTTGTTTAAACATCCTGTTTCTTTCTTTGTAAGTGAGTGGGAATAACTGGGGTTGGGAAGCTAGCGTGGGGTGATGTAGACTCTCTGAATTAGCATGGTAACTGTATATTAACACCGTGTCTCTCTCATTCTCTCTCTCTCTCTGTTTCTCTTTTTCCCTTCTTTTGGACGAATGATTTATTAGTAGGTGCTGTACGGCAAGCTTTAATTGGGTATTATGTATGCTTCTATACAGAACATATCCAGGGAGAATAGTGTAAACTGGCTGTATTTATTCTCCCAAGAGACGTGTGTGTCACATTAAAGCTAGGAGGCAGCGCCTCGCAGACGCCTGTAATTGCTTTATTTTTCTTTCATATGTAGCTGCAGATTAGGGATTTCTCCTGCTTTCTCACCAAGACATGGCAGGAAGAAGCTAAAATTGGCCAATGTAAGTGTTCAGCTAATGGGAAAGACAGAGAAAGAGAGAGAGAGAGTGCTCAGTGTCAGCTCCTGAGGCGAGACATGTGGTTCTCACTCCTCGTTATGTCACTGGAAGAGCAAATTTGATGGTATGTGTGAGTTTTGACATTCTGAATAAAATTGTCTGCTAAATGTAAATGTTAAAGAACTAAATGTGAGTGTGACTGTGTATGTGTATATGCTTGTGTGGGCAGTTCATATTTGGTCAAGTGCTCTTGTAGGCCAGATGCAGTATAGTAGCATATTCTCTTCCAATTTGCCCTTTAAGTGGTTTTTGCATACAAGGTTGTTCGAATCTAACCAGATCTGCAGCTATTCCACAGTTATATTGGATTTTACTTATTATTATTATTATTATTATTATTATTATTATTATTATTATTATTATTATTATTTCTCCTTTATACCAGTTTAATTCTATACAAGGAGACTTTGAGCACGAGGTGGGGTACACCCTGCACAGGGTGCCAATCCATCACGGAGCACACACACACACACACACACACACACACACACACACACACACACACACACACACACACTTACACTGGGTTACAAAGTTACTTCCACCTATAGTTCCAGTAGGTGCAAATAGGAAAGGGGAAAGTTGGTTAAAATGGTACAATCTGTCCTGTCGATGGGGCATTTTCTGGTTTTCTGGTTTAATTTATATTTCAGTTTTAATCAATCATCTTTATTTGTAAAACAGACCATTCGCCTGGAAGCCTGAGACAAGCAGATTACATACTCGGCGATTAGTATTTTATTTACAGGATTTTTATTTTTTTGTAATTCCTTTTGTCTTCCAACAACAACTGAAAAAACTATAATCCTTATTGACTGTTACATAAGAAAAAACATTTAATCTGAGGTTATTGTTTAATTCAAATAATATTTCTGCCTTTTCTCATATGCACACAACACGTTACATCACTTGACAGAGAGAGAGAGAGAGGTTAAAGACTATGTCTATGTAAAACCATTCCTCTGTTTCATTCATATGCTTGTTTTCCATAATCACACATTAAAATCTAATTAGTTAAATCACAGGTGGCGCGGTGGCGTAGTGGTTAGCACTGTGGCCTTGCATCTCCACATAGCAAAATCCTTAGTCTTGAATGAACCAGAGTGTTGATTTAACACTTTCAGAGTACATTAGTGACCATTAGGTCATATATAAACACTTGGGGTGTTAAATCAACACTGGGAATTTTGCAGTGCAGGGTCGAGGATTTGAATCCTGCCGCTGGTATGTGTACGTGGAGTTTGCATGTTGTCCCTGTGCTTGGTGGGTTTCCTCCAGTTTCTTCCTACAGTCCAAAGACTTGCAGACTAGGCTGATTGATGTTTGCTTGTAATGTGCGTGCTTGTGCCTTATACATGGCCTTGTGCCCTTAGTCCCCTGGCATAGGCTCCAGGCCTCCTGTGACCCTGTGCAGGATAAGTGATATAAAGTGTGAGTGAGCAACTGGCAAGTGTAATGTTGGAATAACAGCACATTATAATTTGTTTGCAGGTTGGGTTAGCTGATTTTATTGTCTGTCTACTTGTGGAATTATTGAGTTTAGATGTTTTAGAAGTGTTAAAGTGAAGTTAAGTGCCTAGTACCTTTTAAAAAGAAAAGTAACAAGACTCAAAACCTTAATGGAGAGTAAAATAAATGCAGAATAAAAGTTATGTATTCATCATGTTGTACTGTTTGATGTTCATCACTTTGTTTAATCTGATTCAGGTGTAATATGCATCCTCACATGCACATGCAGCTTTTATTGCATATTAGAATCTTGTTACAGTAAATCGGTTTAGGTAAGGATTGATCCTCAGGCCTTGCCAAAAATTCTCACTTATTGTGCTCAGCAAATAATTAATGCAGAGCAATTACACAGGCAAGGCCATGCAACAAGACTTATCTGATGTGTGGTGAATAATCTCTTCAATTAGTCAGAAAAAAAAATTTTTTCAGTTGCCTCTCTGCTGAGTGGGAAGTTGACCCTCGGGTTACTGTTCGTCAGCGGGCCTTCTGGCACCAATGCACTTCAATCAGCAAAAATGATCTCTGATTCAGTCTTACTGCCTATTTCCTGCCTATCATAATTAAATATCTACTCCCACTCGCTGGTATTATTTATGACCGGCAAATGCCAAAATGGTCACTTTTCTGTGGACAGCGTGGCAAAGTAGCATGGCTAAGCTGTCCTTCAGCAATGTTTCGATATCAGCCTGGTCATGTCATCGAGTGTTATGTGGAACAGTGCATTTGCGCAAAAGAAAAACACACACAGCCAGCTGATTGATAATGACACAGACATTTTGTCAGGCTACAAAGTGGCATTAAATGCATATTGAGTAGCCTACTCTAAATCACATTAACAAGCGAAAAGTTCACTTTCCCTTTGAAGTATGTTAGAGTGTATGAGTCTAGTATATCTCATTCACTTATTTTCCATACAGCTTATTATGTATCCCAGGGAGCTCAGGGCACAAGGCACGGGACACAAACCCGAGGCAAGATTTCAAGTCCAACCCCCTAGAGGTAGAGTATGAGGCACCCATGCTAAGTGCTAAGCCACCATGCTGCTTGTGTAGCATACTGTAGTATATCTGCATAATAGAAGAGAAGAACAAGGGAAATGTCACAGGTTCCTAGCATCCTTACGTCTGGATTCAATGGTCAATAAGATTTAAAAAGAGAATGTAAAAAAAAGCTGTATTATACAACTGTTAGTTTCGACCAAATGAGCTGATTGGACGAGAGTTATAAAGCTTAACAGCACTGCTAACCAGCTACAAAGCTAACTAGCTTCAAACACAAGGCTGAATCCCAAATCACCTTTTAACCCCTGATCAAGAGCACTTCTTTGTGTGTGGAGCAGTGGATTGTACACCCTACATAGTGCACCCTATATAGCTTTCAATTTAATGCATTTTGGGATTTAGCCCTGGAAATCTAGAAGTTTCTAGTGTTTCCTCTCATACAGTATTGCTTAATTAGCATCTGTGCTATGGTTTCACATACTGTATATTTGTTCATTTGCTATGACAACAACCTGATTAGTAATGACTGCTCCCATGTTCACCCTGAAGACTAGTGGACATTTATTAACAAATTATTGAAAGCACTCAGCGCTACATGCTCAGAACACTTGATATCTGATATACTGTATCATGCTGACTCAGGTGGACTAGAGAGTTGCTGCTTCACTACTGTGTATTAAGAAAAGTCCTTTTTAGAGCAAAAGAACTTTTATTTAAAGGCAGTGGCTTGGTGGACCTGTTTACTGCCAAAAAGTAGACACTCTTTTCCATGAAGCAGAAGTAAAGTTAAATCATGGATTGCGAGCAAAATTTGTATATATAAAAGGAAATAATGACAACTCAGATGATTCGTTCCACAACCCAAAAAAAAAAAAATAATAAAAAAAATATAAATATATATTAATACAAAATATAAATATAAAACAAATTAACCTGAACTTTACCTTTGAAAAGAATCGCAGTCCAAGTGATTTCCTTCCCTCATTTATTCATTCCTCCCTACTCATATTTTTACTTTCTTTCTTGCTTTTTTTTCTTGTCCCTGGAACTCACCCTCTGGCCAGTTTATGTAAACTAACTAAAAGTGAATAAAGATCAACATCATTAACGGCTAAAGATTTTTTTTTTATTATTATTATTCGGTCAGTACGGTATGTTGATTATCGTTGCTGCTCGTGACGCACTCTCTTACCTAATCCCTGAAATATCATTTGATGCTCTGCCTGTGAATAAATCCTAATAGCCACGTAATGAGTCTTTGCACTTTGCTGGCTAAAACATTATTACTGTAGAAAGCTACTTAAATGTACCTTTTACAAATTCCAGAGTAATCACGGCTGTGTATATTAGGATAACTGCCAGTTTAAAATGCCTCAGAAAACCAATTAGATGTCACGCTGGTCATCTGCATTTATGTTTCGAATTCTTTTAAAGCATTTTGACCCTATAGAGTGTGCGTGTTGTCTCATCAGGCTGATTTTCTGAGCTCATTAAGCAGGAGTGAGCACGTCTTCAACACTCGGTGAAAGAAAGTTAACCGGCCGCCTTGATGAAGCCGTATACGGATGTGAATAACAATGACTTTTTATCCTCCGTTGGGTGTCTGACCTAGCACATCCCTCCTTGACTCCTCTGTCTTTGTTCTTTTCTAATTAGTTCATGATGAAGTATCGATTTCCATTTTTAGCCTTATTTGTATTGCTGCATTCTTGTTCGAGTCATGACACAAGAGGGCAAGCAGCCATTTCACACAGAATGAACATAGATATAAGTGTGTGTGTGTGTGTGTGTGTGTGTGTGTGTGTGTGTGTGTGTGTGTGTGTGTGTGTGTGTGTGTCTGACTTGACAATTTATCTCTTCCCTTCCCCCCAGGAAGCGATTTATATGCTGACGTGTGAATTATTAGAAACTTTTCAATGTACTGTCAAGGTGTTTGCTTCTTTTCCTTTCTTTTTTTTCATTTTTCCTCCCAAGTCTGTTATGAACCAGATTTGAATCTTTTACAGGTACAGACTCTTAGCAAACTTGAAACCACATCAGCATATGTTTCTACACTGACAGCAGTTTGTTATAGTTATACCACCTTTTTTTTTTTTAACCCATGCTCTCAACCTGCATTCCATCCATCCGTCCCAGCAGTAACGTAGCTGTAACGAGGTTTTGATGACTCTCAACATCGGGATAATGTTTTTGAAAGTTAAAATGACTTTGATAAAATGACGTTGAGACAATGTTGAATGAATGACCCAAACACAATGAAATATTTACATTATTCTGGAGAATTTATTACATTCATTCATTCCCTTAACATCTATGGTCCACATCCATAGTGCCTAACAGTTCTGCGTAACACATTTCCGTGCACAGCTTGTGTATCTCAAGCATATCTGAGTGTTTTAATGTGATGTCTTGGTTTAATTTTCTTTAGCAAAAATTACTGTGAGGTGCATCTTAACTCCCGATATACTCTACTGTAATACGACGTTTGCACAGCGTTCAAACTGCATCATGTCCAGTTTCACAGAACAGATCTCAGAGGTGATGCATTTTTTTTTGTACACATCTGGCTTTTTTCCCATTTAATATGTCTTTTTTTTTTTTTCTCTGTACTGGCATTCATTTTTATATCCATGCATTTACCAGCCTCAGCAGCATATTCCCTACTGGTCCAGAGGTAAGCAAGCAGTGCTCCAACTCTGGAGACTGGACTTGGTGTCCTACTGAGATGTTAACATTAATATTGTTTTAAAGTTGTTTTTGCAACCTTGTGTTATGGCATTCGTTCGACAATAGCACGCCATTATGTAGTCAACATTGTTCCGACGTCAATTCATCAAAGTCATTCTAATTTTTAAAAACAACCTAATACCCGCATTGCCCTAACATCCATAAGATTGTCAAATTAACATCACAACAACACTTTGACAACCAAAATTTTGTGCTAGAAGAGAACCTTTCTCGCTGATTCCCTTTTATTAAATCAGAGAGGCCTTTTAACTAAAAAAGGCACCGAGATGCATTACAGCATGGTTTTAGCATGCAACCATACATGCAACTTTAAACAGCATAACAAAATAAGTGCATTAGATTGTGCATTAGAACATAATGACGCATGGTTTGTAAAACACAAGCTCTCTGGCCAAGGTTGCTATATGTCTCTGCTACATTCTGACCAAGCAACATCTCCAAACCATCACAGGAAGACCAGCAATTTTCATATTTTTGTTAAAGAAAAAAGTTGACCATGGTGGTTTTTTTCCCCATCCAAAATATTAATGTAAAGTCTACGGTTAGATCAATATAAAAAACGTCACTGTGCCGAGCCAGTGCTGCACACTTTATTATAATGATTATACATAGATTTCATGCATGGATGAAAGTGAAGTTGAGTGAAATGACCTTTTTATATAAAAGTGGCCATTTGATAGCGTAACCGTACATCATATAAAATAAGCTATAAGAGACGTTACAAGAATTTAAGGCTTTATTTGAAGACTCAAACATTTTGGCAATGTCCCTATGCTAAAAAAAAAAAAAAAGAAGGTAGTATTGTTTCCATGGTTTTGGCACAAAGAAGGTTTAAACGTACCTCTGTGCTGCAACAGTGGAGCTGTTTCCATTTACGACCACAAAAATAGCAACAGAGTGAAAATAGGAAAGAATTGGCTTACACCCAAACAAATTAGCAAGATGACAGGGTTGTATCATGTTATATCACTATGACACTTGCAAATCACTTTTTTCTAGGTGCCTACCATCGTATGTGCACACACAGACACAACACCTTACACCCCTCAGCCAGCAGTGTAACACATTAATTAACACATTAACATTGATTTTCAATTATACATCAGCAAATTGCTGAAATGATCATGGGCACCCAAGACTCACTCACCCATGCACACCGGCACCAAACGCTAGTCTAGCCCACAGAGCAGCCAACATCGTGAAAACTTACTGAAAAAGTCAATGCTGGACATGATAGAAAGGCACCAGAACACCCAGTGCACCACAGCCTTCTGCAGATGTGGCCCAGCAGGCAGAGAGCCCAATGCTGCCGACACGACCTACTGTACAAACTCCCTAGATCAAATCCAATCTGGCATCCATTGGATACACCCACGGAGGTCTGCCTGAGGGTGCCCAGGTGGCACAAATATAAATTACACAATACTGGACCAAATGATTTGCATTGCAATGTTATGGCTGGTGGGTGTATAACCCCAGTGTTTCTTCTACACTCTCATCACAGACATGTGATGTAGTCATTATGAGTGACTTGTGTGAAATGTGCGTGTGTGTAGGTCGACGTATGTGGCCTGTTGGGAGCAGTACTCTCAACTCTACAGGCTTACTAGATTTAGACCAAAGCCAATCCAGAGCTTCACAAACAAAAACTGTGTCTGCATCACCCTGAGAATTACATCTTCTTCCGTATGGGTATAAAATATAAACAGTAAACAAGCTTTTATTAATGTTTGTTTTAGACTGTTATCCCAATAGTGTAGCAGAGTTGTGCAAGAGAGTCAAATTTCAAATGTTATTCAAATTCTAATATATTCACATATTCAAAGGCAAAACAGAATCCTACTATCTCATCTGTTCATCCAAAACGGTTTGATAAAATGAAAGGCAGTTATTGGCGTCTGTGATTTCCTGAGGCTGAATCTCAACTGGACTCCTACTGCGCATATAACCAGGTCCATAAATATTCGGACAGTGTCAGCTGGTGGTGTTTTAGCCCTGATACAACACCCCAGTGGATTTAAAACAAGGCACTCAATGTTTACAGTAAGTGAATTATGGACTTTCAGCTTTAATTTCAGGGGTTTTAACAGAAATACAGCAATAACTGTATCTATAAATAGTAAAGTTTGAATATTGAACCAAATGCTTCCCTTCTTTGAGATGTTTTGCCAGGTCTTTACTGCATCTGCCTTGAGTTGATGCCTGTTTGCAGGACTTTGTGCCATCAGTTAAGACTCCAGAATTGTAAATTTTTTTGTGGGGGGGGAACTTTTAAAAAAATGTTCTCCCTAATTTAGTCGTATGTTTCCTCCGAATCACGTGACACCGTCCGACTGCATCTTTTCGAACTGCTTGCTTATGCACTATTGAGGGTGGCGTAACACACTCGGAGGACAGCGCTATCCGCTCCTTCCGCTTGCGTCAGATCACAGACGCCCCTGATTGGCCGTAGAGCCGTGATTAAGGTGGGAGCACTAAGTACCTCTCATCCCTCCCGTCTGAGAGCTCAGCCAATCATTTCTCTCTAGACCTCCGGCTGCGAAAGGTTACAGCATCACCAGGGAATCGAACTTGCGATCTCCGGATGATAGGGCGAGCGCTTTACCACCGCAACAATAAATTATGTCCTATCAGTTTAAGAGCATTTGACTGAATATGAGCAGTATAACTCCATAAACTTCAGAACTCACCATGCTTCATGTTTAGCATGTGGTATGTGATATGGTGTGTTTTGGATCATACACTTTTTGTTCCCTGATCCATCCTCTTCTCTTCCAGTCATTCTGTAAGTAGGTAATTTTGAATCAGGGTCATGCAGGCTTTATTTATTATTTATATGTTTATTATTATTTTTTTTATGTTACATATTATGATTTACAAAGTCTAATATGTTCTTAAATGTGATTTGCATCTTCAAGATAGATATATAGAGCAGTAGGTAGGTAGATAGCTGTGTGTGATCACTTGGTAAACGAGTAAAATGATGCATGGGCTGGTGTCGAGGGACGAGACAAATGTGGAGCATCTGGATCTGCATGTGCCAAGGATTGCCGTGCTCACTAATGTAGGTAAAGTCAAATTGAAAGCTATTATAACTTGAATTTTTTGAGCTAGTTCCCAAATGAGCGATGAACCATCTAACATCTGTTCAGGTCACAAATCACTTTATTAAAAGGACTGACATTATGTTTCCCAGTCATTTATTAAATGACTGTGAAACATATTGTCAATGCTTTTATTAAAGTAATTTGCGAAGAAGTTCACTTCTTCACACCCTCCTTAAAGGGTGTTTCTCATGCTCCATTTGAAATGCACACGCTAGTTATCTCATGTGTTCATAAGCACTGTCGATTATGTGTCCTATTCCTGGAAATGTCTTGTGGTGGACACTATTAAGTTGCCTTCCCTCCGGGAGATGGAGTGACCCTCGGTGTTCTTCTTTTTCTGTACCACAAGCCCAGCTTCATTAAGGGAAAACAGGAGCTTCAGCTCAGGCGTGAAAGATTTCACTGAGGTAAAGGGAAGTCGGTTAATGTCTGGGTTCACTGCTTTACTAATGGCTCTAGTTACAAACATCCTCTAACAGCTGTAATAAAGTAAGGCTATATACTGTACACTACGACGTCATAATGCGTATGTATCTTATATGACATTAAGAAACAGATTCACATTTTGTATTCATGCGATTATGAAGTGCTGTTTGTGTGAAGCATCAGGTGTTATGGGTAAAATGCGCGGCAGAGAAAGCAGACTGAATCTATAAAGTTTTGATTCCCAACTGCACAAAGCTGATCACTAGCAGATGGCAGCCTTGCACACACTTCAGCCATTTTGTCGATCTGTGTCAAGTCAATAATGCAATCTAGCCTATACCCATTCCCAGCTCTCTCTCTCTCTCTCTCTCTCTCTCTCTCTCTCTCTCTCTCTCTCTCTCTCTCGCTCTCTCTCGCTAACACATTTATTGACAAAGCTTTAGCAACAGATGGAGAGTTTTTGTTGTCTGTGTTGTTCAGGTTTGTACCTGCCTCCCAACAGGAGGTTGTATCCCTCGGTTTTATCGTCTCTAGAAGACGTTCGAATATATACTAAGAAGTATACATACTGTAGTATTTTTTTCCTTATTGGTATATTCACATTCACCTTTTTATTCATTCTCAGTCATTTCTCTTCAAGCATCTTATAGCATCTTGCTGTTGAATTGTTGAATCTGATCTGATTCATCAGGAGGTGATCATTTATTTTCCATAACGACACATTTTAACAGTAATTCAAATTACAGGTTTATATTAATATGCTTATTCTAATACATGATCTTTTCTTTAGTAGAAGCAAGTACACAACGATGGGCATGATGGATGTTATGTACATTTAAAACAAAAATAAAGCTTCTTGTAAGAGGATGTTAATTCATGCTTAGTTGCATCACGCCAACGTGTTGTTGATTGTTTTCCTATAACAACAATTCAATAAATACAGTACATGTGTGGTACTCAGGTTGGAGGATGTGATGTGATGTGACCTACCAGAGCCAAAACATAAAATACATTTAGATATATTTACATATAGGGACACAACTGATTAACAGTAGAAACTGAGAAATGATTTAAGAGCATCTCAGTTTTAGTTCCACAAGGCACCTTTCATTTGTCTCTCAGTTTGTGGATTTTCTAGTCCTGTAGTGGCATTATGTATGTGGGGACTTTACATTTTTGCATGTAGTAAAAACTACCTTCATTTCACTATATAATCCCCTGCTACACTAATGCACTTATCCCAGTGTTTCACTAGTGTTTGGATACCATCAAGATAGAAAGTTTTTTTTTTTTCAGTATGCCAGAGTCATGATCAGACTGCCTGCTTCACATCTAAAATGCTGTCTTCAATGGAAATACTTTAAAGGCTTGGAGTGAGGTCAGGGCTACTGTATATAGAGGATGTGGCAATAACTCCCAGCCGAGTTCATGTAATGTGCAAGAGGTGTTTGTGAATGGTTGTGTGTACAGTTTCCACATCCGCATGCATCTCTACCACAAATTAGCGACAAGTTAACAGTTAATTTTCAAAAATCGGGCAATCAACTGGCTGAATTTTCGTCATTCCCGGATGTAACGCTGTTCACAGTTTTACTGCGGGTAAAAGTCTCATCACTGGGGCCTCCGAGTGGCGCAGTGGTAATCCGGAGATCGCTAGTTCGAATCCCGGGTGGTGCTGTAACCTCTCGCAGCCGGAGGTCTAGAGAGAGCTGATTGGCCGAGCTCTCTCAGAGGGGAGGGATGAGAAGTACTTAGTGCTTCCACACTAATCACGGCTCTACAGCCAGTCAGGGGCGTCTGTGAGCTCGCGCAACGGAGGGAGCGGATAGCGCTGTCCTCCGAGTGTGTTACTCCGCCCCCAACGGTGCGCGAGCGAGCAATTCGAAAAGATGCGGTCGGTTGGCGTCACGTGG
>JAAGKR010003867.1:44744-68546 GCA_011419295.1 Clarias macrocephalus
TGATGTGACCTACCAGAGCCAAAACATAAAATACATTTAGATATATTTACATATAGGGACACAACTGATTAACAGTAGAAACTGAGAAATGATTTAAGAGCATCTCAGTTTTAGTTCCACAAGGCACCTTTCATTTGTCTCTCAGTTTGTGGATTTTCTAGTCCTGTAGTGGCATTATGTATGTGGGGACTTTACATTTTTGCATGTAGTAAAAACTACCTTCATTTCACTATATAATCCCCTGCTACACTAATGCACTTATCCCAGTGTTTCACTAGTGTTTGGATACCATCAAGATAGAAAGTTTTTTTTTTTTCAGTATGCCAGAGTCATGATCAGACTGCCTGCTTCACATCTAAAATGCTGTCTTCAATGGAAATACTTTAAAGGCTTGGAGTGAGGTCAGGGCTACTGTATATAGAGGATGTGGCAATAACTCCCAGCCGAGTTCATGTAATGTGCAAGAGGTGTTTGTGAATGGTTGTGTGTACAGTTTCCACATCCACATGCATCTCTACCACAAATTAGCGACAAGTTAACAGTTAATTTTCAAAAATCGGGCAATCAACTGGCTGAATTTTCGTCATTCCCGGATGTAACGCTGTTCACAGTTTTACTGCGGGAGTACTGAGAAGTACTTAGTGCTTCCACACTAATCACGGCTCTACAGCCAGTCAGGGGCGTCTGTGAGCTCGCGCAACGGAGGGAGCGGATAGCGCTGTCCTCCGAGTGTGTTACTCCGCCCCCAACGGTGCGCGAGCGAGCAATTCGAAAAGATGCGGTCGGTTGGCGTCACGTGGAGCCCCCTAGTGACGGGGAGGAATTGGACACGGGGAGGAATTGGACATGATTAAATTAGGGAGAAAATCAAAAATAATAATAATAATAATAATAATAAGTCTCATCACTGTACTGTGCTTGAAGTCAGACAGACAACTTGAAAAATCTCAAGAACTTTGAATGTATCCCCTAGTGCAGTCACCAAAACCATCAAACCCTATGCTCTCATGAGGCACGTCCCAGGAAAGGGAAAACCAAGAGCTATCCCTGCTGCACCTCAGCGACATAAATGCTTCTCAGAGTTCAAGCGGCAGAAATATTTCACATCCACTTTTCAGAGGCGAGGCCTGCATGGTTGAATTGCAGCAAATAACAACAAGCAGAAGAGACTAATAGACAATGTTGAAAACAATAATAAAATTTTTTTAAAACCATTAAAGGTGGGTCCGGACAAGTCCGAGTTTGGTAGTTTGATTTGAATGCCCTGTATATAATTCATTCCATTCACTGAAAGTTGATTTTTTAATTTTTTTATTTTTACCTTAGCACTTAAGGTAATATGATGCAACCCACTTCAGATGTCTACTACTTACTTCCTATTCTTTAATGGCTTACAGACAATCTAATGTTTACCAGCTGACCTGAGTTCACATGAACATGAAAGTGGAAGGCCAAGTACAGAAGGAGAAGAGAAACAGAAAATTTGCGTCAGAAGTCTACTAGCGCTCGGTATAAAGATTTAGTATTTGCTCGTTGCTCGTCCTTGAATAGGTAGCGGTAATGTAAAATAATGTAGCAGAATGCTTTAAATAGAGCGAAGACACGTCTATCCTCCTAGAGTCTCTGATTTTGCAGTAGGGTGTGCATTTGTGGGGAAACTGCTGATGGTGTGCATTATTTGATGTCGTTATTGAATTTCTTTTGGTCAGTATACCGACCGCACCTCACTCTCATCCTGTTTCAGCTCCGATCCTTTTCATTTCACATTAACTTCTGCAATTACATGGCTATCATCACACCAGAGGACGCAGTCAGCAGGACGTGAAGCAGGCTGCGATACTTTCCTGGCCCTCCTCTTTTCACTTTAGTTTCAGGTTATGAACTTTAAAGGCAGACATTAAGCTTTGGACTTTCCTTTCCTTTAACTCCTGAGCTCTCTCTGTTCAGGTCGAGACTTTGGTGTCAGTCTTGGTGTGAACTTGACAGATTAGACAATAAAGTGGTGTGACCACCTCAAGGGAAAAAAAGCACATTTATGTCTGACTCGATTCTTTTTTCCCTTTCTGCCTTTTTGTCCATCCTGCTAGCATAGTTTTCTCACAAAAACATAATGTGATTACCTCACCTAAAATAATACATGAATTTATTCATATCATTTACATTAAAAATGATCAGTGTGCCTCTGTGGTTATGTTGGACATAAATCTCCATAGATGTGATAGATCCTCATAAGTGTTCATACAAAAATAGAATATTTAATTTTTACTGTATTTCCTGTGCTACTGTATAATCAAGGCCAAATTACCCCGACATGCACCACACCTCAGTTGCAGTGCTGTTACTTACTTCTAAACAGTATAGTAAGCTGCTCCTTTACATTCTGTACCTGCAGAGCAGCTTTCTTGGTACACAAAGGAGATTTATTGCAGTAATATGGTAATTGTGTTCATTACAGTCCCGATGACCCAATTTATCTGTTCAGCCCGAAAATCTATTTATCATGCTGAATAAGTGGGACCCGTTATGCGTTTGTAGTATTTCATTCCTCTTTATTTATGAGCCTTTGATTGGGCTTGGCATGCGCAAAATGGGTTATGTAACATACTGTGCAAAAGTCTTAGACAGCATGTTATCTTTTTTGATACATTTTGTTCTACATGTTTACCATGCCTGCAGTATTATTACAGTATTATTATTATTATTATTTTATAATAATAATAATAATAATAATAATAATAATAATAATAATATGGACAAAACCATTCACTATTTCTGAACATGACTTAAAAATGAATGAATAATGTGGAAGGCCCGGTTTCAATTCCCACCCAAACCCCAGCAACCGGATGTATTGCCAGTCCCAAGACCAGATAAAATAGATCCAGCGTAAAACCTGTGCCAATTGTGACCCCACGACTATTTGCATGTTTATAAAGAAACATATTAGATGACAGACCAGTTTTCATATGAAAACGAAAAGGCTTATTTAAGCTCCTGGATTTAAACGAGCAAGAGTGATAAAGTTACCAAAGAACTCATATTCTCTAGCATGCTGCTTTTCATCAACAGCTGTTTTACTCACAGTACTGTACAAAAGTCTTAAGCACATTTCTACTGTAAACATACTGTTGGTCTGTAAACATTTCTACCCAAAGAAACTTCAATAAAGAGTATTAATGAGTAATAAAATAAACAGTTGACATTTGCTGTGCAAACTCTTTCTTGAAAATAATCAGTAGCTTTAGATACAGATTTGCGCAGCTAGGGTTAGCTAAGTAAAACAGTTGTTAGGTTTTACTGAGCATGCTGGAGAATATGGCTTATATTTTCAATATGTAATATGAGTTCTTCTTTATATGTATATCTCACAGTCTCTCTCTCTCTCTCTCTCTCTCTCTCTCTCTCTATATATATATATATATATATATACATACACCTTAATTTGCTTGTTCTAATACAGTACTTTCTAAATAACTCAACAGTACAGTGGCTGTTCTAAATAATCTAAGGCTATAATAAACCGATTAAAAAAAGAGAAACGTTCTTTTTTTTTTTCTGAAGCATTATGCAAAGAGCTTTTCATGTACCATTTAAAGGCACTCTTATGTGAGAGCTTTATAATGGCAGTAAGGAAGGCAGTATATTTTATACCTGATGACAGTCTTGACAGTCTTGAGTGTTGTGCTGTCTGGTTTCTGTCATTAAAAAAAAAAATCCTATTAATTTCAAAAGAGTGAGGTAAAATATAGTTGTTACTGTTATGATCAAATTTATAAATCGTATACAGCATAATGTATAGCGTTGTAAAATGTAAGTGATACAGTGAACAGGAATTACACTCCTTAATGAATCACTGGCATATTAAATGCTTTAGGGCTGTGATTAAAAAATAATCATCTTTATTGTGGAAAGCTCCTTTCCACATGAATTCAAGTTGATTGTGATATGAACATTTAATTGCCTCACCAACATGATGACTGCGGCACTATATTAGTATTTACAATGCAGTGATTTATGCAATATTTATTTCTCATCTGTGGCATGGTCTTTTTATTACATATTGTCCAATACTTGTATATGAGCATTTTTTTTTTGTCATCTATGCCCTTGTCTCTGCTACATTATTGCGATACACTGCCCGGGCCCAAAAAAAAAAAAAAGTCACCACCTACGTAATTGTAGTTACTGTAAGCAAATAAGCTAAGAGGCCTTGTATTGTATAATTACTGCAGTGATTAATACAGTATGGTTCAACTGTCAACAAATTATTTAACCCTAATTGATGCATCGAGTGGCATCTCATTTTTTTAAACAAGCATGTCAGAAGACATATCCTGTGATCATGGAATAGCTGTTACTCTGTTTCAAAAGGATCAAATTATTGTCCAAGAAAAAAGGAGACTGCTGAATCTACTAAAATTGGGGTAAGAACTGTAAAACACATTATTAAAACCTGGAAGGATAGTGGTGAACTTTCATCTTTGGGGAAGAAATGTAGTCAGAAAAACATCCTGAATAAGTATGATATGACGGGAGATCACTTAAATGGTTAGCGAAAAAAAAAAAAAAAGCATCAGTAGTACTCATGGCTATGCTTACGTAATAGAGAAAGTAAAAGAACTTTCACACACATAATGTGAAAAGAACTCAAGGGATTTAGACTAAACAGTTGCATAGCCTAAAGAAAACCACTTATCATTGAGGCTAATCGAAAAACAAGGCTTCAATTTGCTAGGGAGTGTAACAACGGACTGTGGAGCATTGGAAAAAGTCTTGTCGTCTGATGAGTCAAGATTTACCCTGTTGCAGGGTAAGAAGAACTGATGCACCTAACAGTTGTTTAGTGCCTTTTTGTATAATAATGGGTTTTTTTTTTTTTTTTTTTGGTTGGGCCAGTGTAGATAATATCTATAGGCATAACAAGGCTTAACAACTTAAATCTAATAGTAAAATCTAATAAAATCTAATAAATTTCGAATGCAATCTGTTGTACTTGGAAAACAAAACAAACAAAGCACAATTTAAATTTTAAATTCGTTTGTTTTGTCAGTTTTAAGATATACTAGTCTCTTTCTATCTTATCCTTTTTCCAATCTGACTGAATGCAGTGTTACATTGCACCTAATCCATGTTTAATCATCTCGCAAATGAGCCCTTGGCTAGAGCAGCCACCCGGGCACGACTCTACATACACTGGCTTAAGATCTAGCAGAATTATTTTAAAAAGAGTCACCTCTGGCTCATGTCATTTTTTTTTTTTTTTTTTGGAGAAAGTGATGAGAAGATCTTTCCTCTTGCACCTGTACCTGGCAGCATTAAAGTTGCAGCTTGCTATCATTTTAAGGGTCTTGTCGGGCTCGCATTGTTTAACTGATTTCCCTGAATCTGACCTAAGCCAGAGAAGCCTTTTAACCTTGTCACTGCTCTGTACTGTCATACTACTGTCATATTTTACATTAGGGTGGGGGGTATTCTTATATCTGTGGCCATAATCATTTATTTAAATCTGCATGTTAGGAGTGCAAAAAGCACTCAGCTATACTACAACAGCCCAATTAAATTTGAGCTAAAATCCATAATAGTCCAATATTTCCATTACTATAGCTGGAGGCAAGCATAATTAACTCATAATCTTTTTAGGAGGATAAGTGCCAGTTTTTTTTTCTCTTTTTCCTCTCTCTCTCTCTCTCTCCATCTTGGACCTGTCTCTTGTAGATGAGGGTAAGATTGGTTTTCTGCCAGAGATAAGTGACACCCTCTATAAAAACCAAAAAACGCCCGAACAGCCATCTGGAGCGATGGGCATGGGATCGAGTGTGAACGTGGGAGTTGATGTGAAACTAAACAATCAATTTCTGCAGATTGATTTATGAAAGTGGGTGTCCTGGAGGAACTTACACTATCAGAGCTAATAAACAGCACTGGAGGTCTACCCACTAGGCTCATTATAGCAGGACAGTCGATGAGGACACTGAGCTGAAGTTAGGCTCTTGTATGTAGATAGAGTTGTTAAGACACACTAAATTAAGTTAATTAGCACTTGGATATAATGCCTCTTGTTGCTGCGTTATTTGCTTGCAATTAAGTTTCATAAGAAGGAACTGATAATGCAGAGCTGATGAGTTTGCACGGTCGGTGCTTACTGCTAATGAACATATAAACGGTGTGTAGTTGCATATGTGTAGTAGCTATAGAGATTGCAGTAAAGGACGTTGTCGTTAGTGCAGTTAGTTAGTGTTATTACATAGTAATTGTGCCTTATTGTCTGTGTAGGGCTTTTTTTTCTTGAGTACACTTCAACGTTCCTTTGAGTTATCCAGTTTTCTCCAACCTTCCAGAAACATAGAAGGACGACTAGAAGGACTGGCTATGCAAAATTGCTTATCCCATCAGGGGTGCATTTTTTTTCACGCCTGTTGTTTTCACGCCACACTACAGAATTATTGTGTAGAATTTCAGACATTTACGGATTATTTCTCATTGCCCAAAATATACATTTACAGCTACATTCATTAACTGTTATTCAGTTAGCCAGATGAACTACTGTATAAAATTCCTTTTTTTATTCAATCAATCAATCAATCAATCAATCAATCAACCAACAAGAGTGAGGCCAGGGCAATCTTTACCCTCTTAGCTAGGATGTAACATCTACCTTGCTTTCTTGTTCCTCTCCAATATCAGGTATTTATTTGGATGCATAATGGATAATGGACACATTTAAATAAATGCCATATCTTTACTACTTATGGTAGTTTCCTGGAGCTGACTCTATAGGCCATGATTATACTGATTGTTCCTGAGAATGGTAGGGTAACTCAAAGGACATACAGGGATATTATGGAATATATGCTATGATTATTTAATCAAGCCAGCATAGAGGGACAGCATGAGGCATTGCTACGTCACAGGTCCATGGTCCCTAGTTCGATTCCAAGTTTGCATAACTGGCTAGTTGTAATTTTTCATCTTCTCCCCATGTCTGCAGATTTAACCTCAAAAGCAAAAAAAAAAAAAAAACCTGCTGGTAGCTGGTACTGTAGGTATGTGCACGGTGCCCTGCAGTAGACTAGATTTAAATTAGTCACAGGAGATATATGAATGAATATTTCATTAGATAGTTTAAGGGTAGCACTTTGGATGCACAGGAGACAGGATATCTTCTGTTTTCTGTGCTCCAATGATATTAGCATCAATCTCATCTCATGTCTAATAACATTTAATATTTAATACATTACTGATCACAATAAGGCAAATTGGTCTGTAGACAAACATAGAAGCAAGGACATTATGATTTGAACATGCTCACATGGAGGTTTCCATCAATACCAATATTCCTTCCTGGAAAATGAATCTAACGATTTATACAGAAAGCTCATAAAAGACTCAGAGAATTAGTTTAAATGTAGTTGAATTAGCTGAGCGCAGTCATAATGACTAAAGAAATATAGCTTGCTGGATAAGCAGTATCATATTCGGATGGCACACGGTCTCCTGTCTGACGTCTATGATATATCACCCTACTGAGTAGCTTTAACGGCTACTTATTCAAAGTGATGATGAGATCCAGATCTGGCTTTTCAGTCTGGCCTTTTTCAAAGCACTTATTTAATCATTTATTTTGGTTCTCTGTGGAATAGGAGGATGTGCAGTCTAGTCATTCGACTACACATGAAATATGTGTTTTTTTTTTATTTTTATTTTTTTTATTTCGCCTTTAAAAACATATGGGGTTTCACCAGGAGGCCTCGAGGAAAGTTATTTTCTACAGTGTGCTCTTGGTTTATCTCTGTGTGAAAGGAGGTAGAGCAGTCTTCCTTTTGAAACGAAAGACACCATGCTCGTATTTCTATTTCCTGTGCTTTCACAACAAGAAATCAATTTACTTTAAGCGCACATGTCCCTTTATCGATCTCATCAACTGGAACAGACTGACGTCAACAGTGAAAAGATAAAGGGAATATAAATATGGAAAATTATTAAATAAATTGAGGATTTTTTTTTTTGTTATTGATTAGTATTTTGGAAGTATTTTGTTGTCATTTATTTATAATACAGGCACTGTTCCTGACGCCAGGATGCCATTTTGTCATGTTGTTTAAAGAAAATTACACAACATTTTTACAGATTGCTATTTTGTATTTAAATGAATAATAATAAAAATAAAAAATAAAAAACGAAAAAAGGATTTGTTTCAGCTATTTAAAAACCAGCCAAGCTTATTATTTACCTATTACTAACTTTCAAATACTGTGATATGTGAACCACTATTTTAATACAATATGCATGTACTCATTTACACACAGTACAACCATGTAATTACATTCAGGACCATAAATAGAAATTTAGACACACTGTCAAAGGTTTTGCTATTTTAACTGTCGTTTAAATAATGATCACATTCTTTAATGCAGATATTAATTTGAGGGTATTTATGTACAGATCAGTTTATATCCAGATTAATACGGTATGCACCAAAATATACAGTATTAAACGGACACGCATTTGCGTTTGTTGGTGGGGCATAGCTTCAGCCGCACAGGTTGTCTTGTGCATTTGTTGCTTTGCATTGATTGAAATGTGTCTCTCGACAGAGGAAAAAGTATTTATGGTTGAGTATTATTTGTGAGCATATGGAAGTGGTTGTGAATTAGAACCGAGTTTGAAAAAGGTAGATAGAACGATTCCTTCTCATACCCGTCCCATTCCCCGAATCTTACACCACCTGATAACTACTTGTTAAAGTTATTAAAGTAGAGCAATATTGTTCATCTTTTAATTTCAGTACTGTATATTTTGTTGCATACTGTACTATTTAATGCTAAGTTTCTTCCTCGGTGATGCTCTATTTGTTTTAGATTCTTTTCAGCTCTCTTGACTTCCTGCTTGTCCTTGGGTCCTGCTGCTTTCAGTAGTGCCGTAAGCAAGTAGAAGCATGCTCAATTAAATTCCGGTCAAATGATGGACTTGGCCTTTGCAGAACATTTCTTTTCTTGGCCTTAAACATATCTTGACTTGCTTTCATAATGTGTTTGAGTCATTGTGCATTTTGCAGTATGAAGCACAATCCTAAGGGATTTGAAGCATTTGGGTGCACCTGAGCCGATAATGTAGAACTTAGACCATTGCTTTGTCAGCAGCCACATCATTAAAAAAATACAAAGGAAACAGTTCTGCTGGCAGTCACACCTGCCCATGCCATAAGAAGAGGTAGTATGCTTTAGATCATGAGCAGTTCCTTCCTTTCTCCATACTCTTCTCATCATTCTGGCACAAGCTGATTTTTGTGAGGTCAACTGATGGTTAACTTGCAGTAAATAAGTAGTAAATCTTGTGGTAAAATTTTGACACAGATACCCCTACCTCCTACAGGGTTTTCTTGATCTGGCCAACTGTTTTTTTTTTTTTTCTTATTTTTCCTTTTCCTTTAAGAAGGATATAACTACAGTAAGGGTCTACCAGATCTTGTAATGTTCCTGAGCCCAGAGGTGCATTCTCTCCTTTTACAAATGGTAAATAGTTTTGTGGTTTGGTGCCATCTAATTTTCTATCTGATGGGTTTGGTTTCACTTTTTTTTAGGCTTGCTTTATGGGTACTGTCAGCTCTTTGGATTTTTATTGTCGATAATTCCTGCATGGTTCGTCTGAATTGAATTTAATTACAGTCAGCTCGTTACTGTAATGTAGAAATTCTGCACAGTATCCATATTCATATTGTAAAACTGATCAACTCCAGTATTTCATGGCAGACAACTAACAATTCGTCAATTACTTTGTCAAATGTCCAAATATTTATGAACGAGCCGGTAGATTAAAAGAATATTTTTAGTTGCTTTATTTTACTGCATTGTTCTCACCAGATTATTCCACACCATCGAGCATCACTTTCAATGGTGCCGCCTTACCGTTTGAAAGTAGGAATCAGTGACTGAAAAATATGGCTCAGAATTGATAGTCATTTCGGTTTTTGAAAGGATCCCCAGCTGCTTAAGCGGGATTTTGTGGATAATCCACCCGTGCTCTCATTCAATTTTGTGCCTAGATGGCCAACACGTGGCAAGTGAAATCTCCCCTCAGCGTGAAAGTAGCTGAACCGGATGTTTGGGAGAAGGTCACGTTGTGAGTCTTGGCACTTCTCCGCAGCAAGGCTTTATGCCAGAATTATGCCAGATAAAATGGTCATCCACCAGCCACCTTGTGCCATGATAATTTTTTAAGCTAAACCACTACCAGCTGTATCACTGTTTCTTGTTCTTTTCATCACAATGTGCGCTGAATACTTTGTCACTTTATTCTACACTAAATATGTTTCAATATAGTCTTTCTCACTTTGATTCTAGGACATATTTCTTGTCTTGGGAATGGCAATGAATCTCAGTGGCTGGTTATATATTTGAGTAGTTGGGGTTAAGGGCCTTGCCCTTCAGGGGCCTAATAATGGCAACACAGCTGTGGCAGGGTTCAAAACAACCCTCCCACTATCCGTTCAGCAACCCTCAACCCGCCTCAAATTTCCCTAACACTGAACGTAATCATTTAATCCATTATTACGAAGTGCAAAGAAAATTATTCCAGTATAATAAAAATCAGCATGTCTGTAATGGTCCAGTCTTATTTGTAGTTAATTGTGCCTAATTTTGAATAAACACCTATTAAATTGCTGATTTGTCCACGGAAACTATAACGAGTTCAAAACGAAAATTGTTAATGTAATAATGTAATACTTTTCCTTGTGCAGAATTAAGCCCCTCAGATGGTAAATATCAGTCAGCCTATTAAATCTCTTTTAGAACTGAACATAGCAGGTAATTATTTCAATTAAAAAGTAATGCACATTATGAAACGGGAGTGCTTCTCTTTATACTGTAGCTAACCACCAAGCCGTGTTTCATTGTGTTCAGGAAATAGCTTTCTTTCTGTAGCTTCTGTCTTTAACATTTAGCAGACTCGGTTTGGGATGAAGTTATTGTGCTTGTATGTTGTACATTGGGCTGAAATATTAAAAAGGGGGGAAATGACTCACCATGTACAGTAGCATGGAAATGCAAAAAAAAAAATACCATTGTTTCCATCTCTTAAATCTGTACATATATGTCCAGTGCTCCTTGAAGGGTGAATTTGGTGTTTATTCGCCAGGCTCAAAGGACCAATTTAGTGAAAAAATGCTAATGCTATTACTAGTGAGTGAAAGCAAATTGCCACCGATTAGCGCTATGCAAATGACATCTTATTTGGTGGCTAATAGCTTTCATTCATTGTTAACCACATTAGCATGTTTAGTTGAACTATTGGACTCTTTGCCCCAGATTACATTGGGCTTATGTTGGAAGCAAGAGATTTAAATTGTTGCACCTAGGGGTAGGTTCAACAAGGCTTGCAGATCAGTGTGTGAGCGGGAAAGAGAGATATCCTCGGCAAGGCGAAGACAAGATAATGACTATTAACTCCGCTGCAGTTGAAAAGAGGATGCCAAGCTATAAGACTAAGTTTAGCTTTTTCGGAGAGGGATTAATTAAGCGTGGTTCCTCTACCCTTTCACAAGGGAAATAATGCCAAGAGTGACATTTTATAAACCTTCCGTTATTGTGTAGCCCACCATTGCTCAGACTGATTTGGAACACTGATCTGACACGCTGACAGAAATATCAATACAAGTAACTTATGGTTCCGTGGCGTTTTAGACGGACACAAATAAATGCTCCGGAGCAAAACAAAGGAGCTTTGAACTGCAGTTTAATCGGAAGCTCATTGAAAATCCTTCCAACTCAGCAAACTTCAGCGTGCAGTGGAAGTAAGGCGGTACCGTGGCTCCCGGATATTAGGGCAGCGCGATTTGTTGAGTGTGTCAGGGGAGCACAGAGACCAAGCTGTGAATTTGTGATTAAAGCAAGGTAAATGAGTTCATTAGAGGCGGAGTGTCCCTGAAGACATGCTGCTTTGAGTTCAAGTAAATCATTGTGGCTAATTTCTTTCCCTCAAGGGCAGGACGGAGAGTGAAGGAGAGAGAATGGCTTTGTGAGAGGATGATAAACATGAGCGCCTGCGTTGAACGAGGAAATATATATCCGTCCTCTGCAGTTTGATATTTTATGATCTCATTTAGATTGCCCAATCCATATTTCTTGTCGTCGCGTATACCGTGTTGAATATACGATTAATCCATGCTCTCGCTGAAGTGAAACGGTGGCACACTGCAGGACGGTGACAAACCAAAAAACATCAAACAAACACACACACCTCAAAAGGTATGACCTGGCTTCACATCACGCAAGGTGTAGCTTAAATGTTTGCATTAATAAATCACTGGCATATGCAAATCTCCTTTTATGAAGACATGTTTTGAAGGATGAAAAGGATGTAGCTCCTTTCGAGTGACCGCTCCATGTGGCCCATGGTGGGAGAGCCTGGCTGCATCCCCAGCAAATGGCTCTCCTCTGTCCTGCCCATCTGTTCCTCTGGCTTTTATCCCAGCAACACACCACCCGCAAAACACCAATGTTAATTTTGGCTGGGTTTTAAATAGTTTTTTTTGTGTTTGTTGTTGTTGGTTCTAGCTTTTTAAATACTTTTTTATTTAGCATTTAATTCACCTAAACCCAATAGGCTAAAGTTATGCCTTCGTCATCACAACTCAGTTGCGCAAATTCAGGTACAAAGATTATTGCATTGTGTTATCAGTTATAGATTTAATTAGATTAAATTCAACGTTATTGTGATTTTTTTTATTGTACAAAGCTGATCAAATGCAGTTAGCATCTTACCAGACTTGCATAAGTGGCCTTTTACAATAAATAACAAATATAGAAAAATCAGGCTACCGGGGTGATATGTACTGGGGTGGGCGAGTGTCTTAAATACAGAAGGTGCAGTAGGTATTATAAATAGGACACATCTGGAAACGTACAGTACAAGTACAAAAAACTTGACCCACCATTCATTTCTTTATATTTTGCTTCCACAGACTCCGACTTGATGAATAGTTCTTCATTCTTCCTGAAAAACTTTTTTGGCTCTCATTTTCAGTCTTGTCCCTCTACCTGACCAGCTTTTTATTTGTTAAGACACACAGTGACCTATAAATCATTCAAACATGAAAATCTTATCTTATTCATTATCTAATAAAAACGTAAGGCATAAGCCAGTGAGAAACAGGTGCAAATAATGATTGTGATTAATATACTATACTGGTGATGCTGCATGCTGAGTGGTTGGAACAGACGAGAGGGGAAATAAAGTTGCTGCTGAGATAAACAACCAAATTTTAAATTAATGTTTTTAGGAACTTTGCATGCAGTGGAATTAAAACATTTAGTGGAAGAAATTGTTCCCATATTTTTCATTTAATCTACATAATCTAATTTAATTTAATATGAAGAAATGGGGGTGACTCAAGACTTTTGCAGCGTACTGTTCTGTATATCTGTGCAAATAATGATTGTGCGGTGGTAAAAGCTAAAGTTCCCAAAAATGAAAGAAATAATTCCATAGCAAGTCGGATCAATTATAGTTCATGTTACTTTATCTTTTCTTGGATCAGTGTTTCTTATCCCTGGTCTTGGAGGACCTCCATTCTGCACATTTGAGTGTTTTCCCTGATCTATCACATTCACTTTAATACGAAAAAAGTGATAAGTTAAATCCGGTTTGCTGGGAGGATCAGGGTTGAGAACGAGTGTCTTCAATAAACAGCAGCATTTAACCTAACGGTCGTCTTCATAAGGCTACATGCTGCCTCCATATGGTTTCCTCTGTCAACAAGGACAAACATCACTACTTCCCAAGGTTCACATCTCAAAACCTTTCTTTATTTCATTGTCCTAATACGGTTGCCTCAAAAACAAATGGGCTTCTTATAGTATGTATCACAGGTACTATTACAGACAGCAGGCCCAACATTTGCACATAAATTAAAGGACACATTCGCTGGTCTCCCAGTCTCCAGACTCCATGGATCATATGACTGAAATGCTTGCTACCATGTATCTGCCTGTTTTCTTATAGATATAATCAGGAAATCTTGCATGTAGTCATGTAAATCGTGTCATGTTCCCAGTTAGTTTAGAGCGATAATGCTACAGACAGCTGGCACAGAAGCCTGAATTTAGTACGAGTTGCATCAGTAATCTGTCCTGCCTCTTCTGTAATCCATTATCCAGCCTCTTTATTCTTCTGGAGGAGTTCCTCTCACGGCTGAAACATGATAAATCACCCGCTGTTGTGTTTGAGTGCAGATTACTGTCTCCTGGTTAAATTATGGTGATGTTGTAGAGGAAGCTAACATGATGGCTGAACAAAGCTCAAGCATACTAGGAGTTATTTGGATTCCTCACCTTGCTCTTTCATTGAAACAGGAAAAAGATATGAACCAAGAGAAGCCACGTACATATTATCACTGTTTAAACGCTGTTTTAGATTCTGGTATTTCGGGGTAGGACAGAATAATCAGACATTTAGTAATGAGTTAAATCTCATTATGAATTGAACAGAGAATAGTGCGTCTTAAGTGGTGCATGGTGTTGTCAGAAATCGGCACTGAAAAGATGGAACCAGGACGTTAGATCAGGCAGTAGATCCTTTGCATGCTGTGGGTTGCAGGGTTCAGTCTTAGTAAATCACTTGTTTGTCGTGCTCATTCCATGGGTATACAATCGGCTTGCGATCTGGGGAGTTTTGAGGCTGGGTGGGTAGCCTTGGACTCTTTTCCTGCTGGGCCCCATGTACGACGGGCATGTACACTGGGTGTTCTGGTTACTTTCTCCTTGGGAGTTGTGCTCCATTGTCTTTTCTGTGGGATCGGACTGGCCAAGTTTAGCTTTTTCTCCCCACATTATCTGTCACCAGTTTACTGGTATATACAGTACATGATAATCAGTGTTAATTTTATATATAGTTATGTTTAATGGTACAGAACTTTCATGAAAGTTAGTTCCTTTTGACACTTCTGTAGCTTGCAGCTATAAACAGTCGTCACCTCTGGTGAGCAGTAATGAAGTGTTTTATTTTATTAAAGTATATCCATTTTTGCAGTTTTTATGCATTTATTCTACTAACTAAAGCAAAATATCCGTTTTTTTATATATATATTTTTTATTACTTAATAGGTTGGCCAAAATATATGAATATGAATCTCTTACAAATTAAATCAAAGCAATTATAATGCAACTATTGGCAGAAAAAGCCAGCTGCCCATTTACAGCGCCATCAAATGACATGCTGCTCTGCATTTAAAAAAAAAAAACAGTAGTCATAAATGTAGTCATAAGTGATGACATGCACTTAGTTATTTTTTTTTTTTTAAAAACATTATTTTCTGAATCAAGCTGCCGTTCATTTTTAGCCCCTCGACCTGAATGTGTTGGAAAATATAAACTATTAAAATATTACAGCTAAAGCAATGACAGTTATAACTAATAAAGAGCCCAAAATACAAAATGATATATTCTAAAAATAGGATTTGCGGTGGTGTTTTTTTAACTTCATATCCAAATGGAGCTAAATACCTGATTTGATGCCACGGGTCACATCTTTAAATCTAAGTTATCATTATAGCAATAGGTTCATATTAGAGTAAGATGATTAATAAAAACAGAGCTATTGTCTGTGCTAGTATAAAAGCTTCTGATAATAAGGAAGCTTATTTGAAGGAATCACTGCAATGTGCTCAGATATTACTGCAAAAGAATGATCATTTAGGTCTTCATTTGCTTTTTCAATACAAAAAAAAAGCACTTGACATTGTCACTGAAAACTGAGAGCACAGAGCACACTAATTATAACATTCATTGCTTATAAAACTCCGGTGTCACTGCCATCAAAGCACTATTCATGCAAAAATAACTTTTAAAGGCATCCTGTATAACTTTTTATTCTGTGAACAACACATACCCAGAGTCCATGTTTTTAATGAGCAGATTAAAGGTTTAATATCTTGTTTATTGAAATGACGAACATTCCTATTCTTAGTCGTTATTAATTAAATGTGTACTAAATTCACACATCCTTAGGAAATATGTCATTTGACTCTAAGCCTGCACTGAAAAAAGGAAGGACTTAATTAATTCCTGGATTAACGTGTTTAAATTAAGGGCTGAATTTCCATGTAAGTAAAAAAAAAAAAAAAACAAGCAAATCCAAAAAGCAGCAAATAATGACAGGTTTATGCTAAACTAATTAAATTATAATTTATTAATTAATGCAAAAATGTATACATCACCTTAAATGAAAACTTGCATATTTTTCACATACTGTAGATCTGAGAGATCCCTTAAAGTGTGTTCGTCAATACTCCTTCTGAAATAGCACTCATATAGTGAATTATTTTTATATTTTACATTTCCCCTGGTTCACTCCTCTCCAGAACACGCCATTTCAGTGTCTATGTTCCTGCTAAGCCACGCCCCACCAGACAACAGCAGAGCTGAGCAACAAGCCAGGCAATGGTGAGGGAAAAAATGTAAAACTTATACATCATATTAATATATTATATAATAATACAATTATATCAATTTGCAAATGCAAGAGTGTGCAAAGAACATGTATATTTCGTCCTCTGCTCGGGGTGTAAGGACCTACCGGATCTTGGTGTCTCCCTAATTCACTGCTATTACCCACTGTGTTACTCATTTCGTTAATTTCTTGTATGATTAGCAGATATTGTTTACTTCCTAGAGGCATTTCACACATCACACATCTCGAAACATCACACCTCAGTTCCATGATACAAGCTCTGCCTTTAACACAGATCCCATTTCACCTCTGTGACTCCCACCACTGCTAGAACAGCAAGGCGTAATGAAGGCACAACAGTCCCGCCTTGAACAGGCTGTGTGAATGAGGCTTATGACATTAGCTGGGCCCGACTACATGAGATACTGTCACTGCACAATTCACACTCTGTCTAAAACAGCCTAATTATACTGTGCTACAGGGCTTATATCAAACTGATTAGGCAACTAGTCGATCAGACTAATTAACATCTGTCTCTTATGATCAGATTGGATAAATATAGGTGTAAATGGGGTCAAATGTCTTCTGTGATCCGATCAACTCAAATGGCAGTGTGTCTCCTTGCGTCCCAGACATCATCAAATGGACAATGTAGATCTCATTTTCTGTAGCTTGATGAGATAGGGCTTTACAATAATCTGAGAGATTCGTGCAAAGTATAGACTTTTACAATGCGATGAAGTTTATTATTAGAACAGCGTTTGTGTTAAAGTTAAATGCTGACAATGTCAGTGCGCAACTTACATCAATTTTTTCTTCTCTTTTGATAAAGAGCTTTTGTGACGGTTAAGTGTGATTACATGACCAGAGGCTAAACAATATTAAAGTGTGTATTTATTTAAAAAAAATTCTAAGCAATTGTGGTTACATTTACAGTATGTAGTTTGATATTGGACTTTTTTGGGGGTGATGGTTTTATTATAGTCATCAGTTGATTTAAATGGTAAATCTGGAACTGTAGATTGGTAGAACAATTTTTCTATACACACAATAAGAATGTCACTGATGCATGGAAATTCAGTGACAAGAATGCTAAATGTAAACCTCCACCTGACTCCCACACTTCACATGTTAGCGAATTACCCAAAATGGAACTTAATACCAAATTAGAACAAGGCATTTAACCCTCCAATAGTCGATTTTGAAAATACAAAGTACTCATAAAACACATTACACATATCACATTAAGACACAGTTATATTGAATTGTGTTTTACTTACTATCATTAACATCAATTCCAAATCTAAATCCAAATGTACTGGGTTATTATTTTTTTCATGCAAATCTTTACAATAATTTAATATAGCTAAAGACATGGTTTCTAACACTCTTCCCGTTTGTTTGTTTGTTTGCTTGCTCATTGTTCTGTGGGTTTTCTTGTAATTCCTTATTTGTAATATTCATGGGCAAGGTCTATTAAATTTCCATTCCAAATTAATAGGTGAGAAAAGGAAACAAATCAGTCAGGCCTCCCTGCTCTGGGGTTTGACTTTGATGCAGCAATTTTTTCCCCCCTAGCAAAACAGCATCAGTCTTTTTATGTGACGTGAATGATTACTTTGTTTTGGCTTGGCAAAACAAGGCATTTTGATGGTTCATTTCGAAAAATCATAGCAGTTCTCAAATTTATCAGAATTATTCTGTGCACCAGGCATGCACAATTAGACCCAAGCTTTCTTCCAGACAGTCTTAATGAATGTATTAGCCCCACCATTGGAAACACAAATTAGGCCACAACGAATTGCACGGAATTATAATTATTGAGCATGTAGAGAGTCCAAGGCCAGCTTGTTTGTTGGGATATTTTTGAATTCTCGTTTATTAAAGTTCATATCAAATCAGAATAATTGCCCCAGTCTTCAGAATGCATTAATTCACTGAATCATAAATTGTAATAAAAACATTTGCTATTTTAAGCACCGTTTTATCATAGAGTTCTTTGCCCCCTTACATGGAAAAAACATCTCCAATTACACTGTTGCTTAATCATACTGGTGATGGATTTCAACAGCAGCACTTTTTCAGATATCACTAGCTTGACTCCTGACAGACATAAACCCCTGTGCGTAGGCATCATTTCCTAATCCATAATTTAGTCATTGTTGTACTCCAGATCATTTCAACAACCTTTCATGGACAGTCAGCATCTACCCCACTCTTTAAGTTGTCTTGCTGCTTTTTGTTTTGGTGTCTGTTCTTTTATCTTAAATGGCCCATGAAATAGTTTGAAATGCTAGAAAACTGTTTACAGTTACACAATGCTATATTATCCGTAAAAAGTCATTGGCACTGTCATTTAAAGTATCGATCCTTTGCACTGGGATACTCAAGTAAGATGAACAGCTGCGTTGGTAAACTTGAGTGAATGCTCATTGATGTGCTGATTTGTTTCTTGTTTCCATGCATCTTATAAACCACAGCACTAATGGGTCTGTCTGACTTCCTTTGGCTATTTTAGTCTTCGTTAAGCATCCTGGGAGCAAGAACCGATTCTGGAGAAAGCAGCACTTTTGTTTTTGCATATAGGGATTTAGTAAGATTTCCGCTTATTAAATATTAAGCTCTAACGAAGGGCTCCTGAAGGGGGCGGGGGGGGGGGGGGGTGCAACGAAATAGGAGTATGTGAGAATGCTTATGACATGTGCGGGAAGACCCTCCCATTTGGAGATAGCGTAAGATTATTAATTAGAAACTAAAAAGTTAACAAAAGTAAACTGAAAACAAAAACTATACAGAGTTCCGCCATCTTCGCGAGACCAGACAGGACTCTAGAAACAAAAGATAAAAACTTATAAACTTATTTGAGAGAAATTTGTGTTTTCTGAGAGCGCACACCATCTCTCTCTATCGCCGGCGTCTTAGGAAGACAGAGGCTGGGTCTTTGCCTTTGTCTTGTACTTTATGCGCGCTTTGTCTTTTTCTTGGCTTGTCTTTGGCCCTGATTCTTACCGGTGCTACCTAAATGATCGCACAAATTGTGGAGGTATCAGGACCCTTAAATAGACATGCTGCCAGGTGTAGTGTCCACAGTGATTGCCTCTGCGGCGACGTTGCCTGGCAACCGCGTGTGTAGATGACCGCGCCTCTGCCTGTTCAGAACTCCGCGGGGTAGAAGCCTTCATATCTGCCCGTTCTGAACTGAGCAGAATATTTTTGCCCGGTTCTGCCCCTCGCGAGACCCGCCTTGTTAAATATGCTCATGCCCATAAATTCCCAAGTATGTGCACAGTCTAGCTGATTTGCACATAGTGGCATCCACAAACTCCATACAAGTACACATATGGCTATGAATGATCAGAGAACAGCCTGAAAAACAGAGGACTTTATGGTGACATATTAATAAATAAAATGAACAATTAAGTATTTAAGTAATCATTAAGTATTTCTTCATCAGCTGAGGCATTAACAGCTTACAGCTACAATCTTAATTTATACAATGAAATTTATTTTGTCATTATTGAATGAATGTTTGTTTTTGTATTTGTCTTAATTTATGGACTTGTTTTATGGACTACTTCCTTTATTTTTGAATATGTTAATTAATGTCAATAATAAAAGATGCCCTTGAATTCTATACTCAGTCCCTGATTTAGGGTACTTGTATCTTTGATGGTGTTACATCTATTGAAGGTCGCAGGCACGTCATTAGTGCAGATGGAGTGGAACATACAACCTACTGTAATTAGAATCAGGATCAGGAACAGGACCTTGAACTGGGACAACCGTAAACAAAAACAGCAGCAGGAAATAAACAGATAATAAACTATTAATGAAAACCTTATATATTGACACTAAATGGAAGCAGCAGCCACAAGACTGTGAGACCAAAAGTCAAAATAAAAGTTGCAACAAACATCAGAGACCAAAGGTTCGGGGCACAGAGGGACAGAGTTGGAATTTTGGCATGATGACAGAGCTGAAGCTTGGGACTGGGAGAGAGTTGGAGCTTGGTGCAAGCATGGAGCTGAGGTTTGGTGTGAAGATAGAGTGCTGAAGATTTGTACGAGATGGGGCTAGGGGCTAGGGATGTTGTTTCTTGGGCTTTAGGTGAAACTGTTGTGCTGGCATAACCCCTTTGAATCCAGGCCCCAACCCCAGCATGGCATCAGTGTGCAATGCGCTGCATTGTGGAAATTAAGTTCTTCAATCCGGGTGGGGGCCTAAGCATGACGCAATTGACGCTGTGGTGTGATGGAGGCATGTAGTCCCTAAACTCAGGCGATTGACTGAGAATGATGTCCTTGCACCCAGGGGGTAGAAGCAATGTAACACTCTCAAACCCAGCTGGTGCAAACAGCAGTATGTCCTTCTTGCTAGTCGAGGCTGCTGAGCTAGGTGTAGAGGATGCATTTTTTTTCACTTAGGCAGCTCCAGAGATGACTCAGGTGAAGCAGGGCATGGTTCACGCAGTGAAGTGCATGGCTCATGTGGTGCAGGTAGTGGCTCAAGCAATACAAGATGTGGCTGAGGCTGTGCAGATAATGGCTAAGATGGTGCAGTTCCTGGCCGAGGCGGAACAGGGGATATGCATTGGCAGAACATGGTGTGGTTCAGGTACCATATATCATGGAACAGAACATGATTCAGGAATATGTAATAGCATAGAATCCAGGCCCCTCAGTAAGCATAACAGGGCTGTCAGAAAAATTGGAACTTAACTCTTGTTTGAGATGGGATGCAGGAGGTCTTATAGAGAGAGGTCATTAAAAGAGCCTATGGACCTGCACATTCTGAAGTGTCGACCTTACATTCTGTCATATTTACCGCAGTGGAAATTATACTGTAGCATGAATAGAATCAGGATCAGGGAATGGAACAACAGGGCAACAAAGTGGTCATCAGTAACAGGAAAAAAACAGATAATAAACAGTGAAAAAACAGATGCAAGACAAAACACTGTGTAAATCTAGCACTTATATAATGCCACTAATCAGAAACACTTAACTAGGCTGTGAACAGAAGAAAGAAACCAGAAGACAGCGAGACACAACGTCAAAATAAAAGTCCCAACAAACATTAGAGTCCAAAGTCCACACTAACAGTTTATTCAACATAAAAAAGTATTCTAAGAAATGGGAGGAAAACATTTGTCTGATTTTTTTTATGATATTTTCATGTCACTTGTAGTTTGTGGGCACAAAGCAAGCGCTAACAGAGCACAAAAGAGTGGTGGACAAAATATAGCTTATAGCATGTGGTTATCTTCTGTATATGATTTATTTTTCCTTTAAATGTACTTAAAAAGAATCTGTATGTTTTTCTAAAGTAAAATAATAATAATAATAAATTAGTGTGAAAGTGAGAAAGTTACACCAGGCTTTGTATTAGCTTTGCTAGAAGATTAGCAGTGCAATCTAACTGTACTAGCTACATTCTGTACACTCATCAAAGACACCACCATATGCCTACAAATCAATATCTTTTTGTAAATAGGTTTAGTAAAACATTGTTAAAATAAGGCACTAGCTTAAAAACACTAGACATGTGCTATTGCTAAAGGCATGGCACCATGTCAGGTGCATACATAGAAAATGAATGCTCACATGTCACATAGTTATTACAATGTCATGTTCATCTATAAGTATTCATAAAAATACTAGGAGCAGAAACATCACACAACCTTTTCTGAAGGTCCCGATAAATACACATACTTGACTCATACAGTGTAACTGTACTGTACGTTTCCTGTGCAACATTGTCCCTGTTACTGTACCATATGAAAATGTAGGATAATGTCACAGCATTGTAATGGTGGTGTTATTTATATTTAGTTTGATTGAAAAGTAGGTTGAGTATGGTTTTGAACTTTGATATTTGATGGTTTTATCAAACATTCCAGTAGTGCACTGAGCCAGATTGTTAGCTTTCATGACGTTCTAACAGTCAGCTTGGGAGGTGTAATAACAACTTTATGTCACTTGATTCTTTCACTTGGCTTGAGGTGGTTTTTCAGCTTGACACCTCACTTGACACTTGACTTTATGCGATATGGTCCTTTAGTAAATCTATATGTTCTGTGGCTTTTGTCATGACAGACTAATGTAGGTATTACATGTCTCTATGAGTACTGTTCTAGTTAAACTGTTACTATCTTAATTAGTTAAAATCATTGAAAGATAATAATATACAATAAAAGACAAGCATTTTTTTTTCATGTATGTCCATGTAACATTTGTGTACCTCGGACATGAATCACTGGAGTGATGCAGCTGAGTTGGCTAATCATTACTGATGATAGATATCCAACACCCAAAGGTCACCTCTTCCGCGCCAGCCACATGACTCCAAATGGTAGTACAGTTCTCCAAATTTGAGTGTCTTCCTCTCCTCCGTACCCTGCTTCTGAACACCGCTGGGCCCCATTTGGCACCGGATCCACTCAGAAGAGGCCCCTGGCATTGGCATTAGTGCCAATTCACGGCTGGAAATGGGCAGTTTAGCTTCAGACTCTTGCTGAGGCATCACAGATCTTGATGAGAAATGAATTGCCAGCCAACTCTAAAACCCTAAGCTGCCTGGCATTGGCCATGCCAGCCCAGCCTGATAACCATGCCAATAGAAATGATGGGGAAGGCATAAATGTAAGAGCCAGCAACTGCCCATGATGTTCAACAGAGCTTTGGATGTCGTGAAGCAAGCCTCTCCTGACTTGTGACCAACATCTAATAGCTATGAGAAAAGAAAGGAGAAAAGATATAGGTCATGATTTATGTTTCTCTAATAGTGTGGAACTGCAGAGAGATTTTACAACAAACAAAGATCTAATCAAAGCTGTTCAGTTTCTGATTACTATTTCTTGTGTTCCAAAATCTAGGCTCACTGCTACTGGACGAGGAGCCAACAAATACAATTTTGGGGACTAACAAAGCAATGTGGCAATTGTTCACTGCTAGTGGGATATCACACCGTGCCCATGATTTCAGGAAACAAAATTGCATAACAAGAATAACTAAGTCTACTTTCACATTGCTGGCCAAAATGGCCCAAATCTGGGCAATTGTTATGCTCAGATGTGACTCAGACTTGTGAACAGTCCAAATCATATGGAACCTTTTCAGTTCTGATCTGGGCCACTTCCATATTCGGTCCTAAATCAGATACAGATAAATTGAAATTTGAGTAATTTGATTTTATTCAACATTTTTACAGTAGTAGCCAAAATGTATATGGTACAAGGTAGGCTTCACACTTTACACACATACTTAACTAGAGGTCAAAAAGACATAAATTGTTCCTCCATTTTCATACATCAACAAGTAAATGGAAACTAACTGAGGTGATAAAGTGTGAGTGGAT
>JAAGKR010003868.1:0-59603 GCA_011419295.1 Clarias macrocephalus
ACACACACACACACACACACACACACACACACACACACACACACACACACAAAATAAAAGGAAGCCGTACATGCATGTGACCCAGTTTTACGAGGGAAATCTATAAATGTGTACAGGAAAAAAGGATTATATTCAGGAAATGTTTAATGCTCCGGGTCGCTTGGTGCTCGGTGTGTTTGTTTCTTGACGTTCATGACGGTGTACAAGCCATCCGTGTGATCATGCGCCATGCGACCGTGGTGCTACAGTTTGTTTCAGTCGATGTAGCTAAATTTACTGAATCTCCTTCTCCACTTTTTTCGCTGTCCTGAGAAGAAGCAGTGCACCTTCAGGCCCTGGGGCTGTTTGCTATCTATCGTGTCTCTTTCTTACTCGATTCCTTTTTACAGGCCACTGATCTGTCTTGATGCCGACCCCGGTGAGGCACAGAGCCATCTATTTCCCATCACTTCCTCTTAAGTCTGAGTCACACTGACCCGCACGCATTAAGGTCACAATGAGGTCCAGGGAAAAAAAAAAAAAAAAGAAAGAAAGATTGGAAGGAAATATTTTAGTAAAGATGAACCGTGTTTGGGAAAAGCCTAAAAATGATGCACGTTTAGACGTCATACTTTATGTCAACGTGTGTCGTTTGGATCCTGGAGCCCTTTAGTTCAGTGTAAACTTCGTGGCAAAAGTTTGGGGAGGAACAACATATGGGTGTTATGGTCAGGTGCACACAACATTTTTGGGAAAAAAAGAGCTACAGTTACCACCAAATAATTCTCCCTTGAATGTAACTTCTTATCAATAATTTTTTTTCCTCATTTTCCCTGGAAAGATATGCCCGGATTCAAAGGAACAGGAATTTAATTTTTGCCTGCTTTATAACCATCTGAATTGAGCTGTGTTTATTGCTTCAGAAAGTCTACCAAGACGCAGCAACAGGCCTTTTCAGCTCTGGTCCAAAATTCATCCTAAAGCTATAAAAAAAAGTAAAAAAAATAATAAAAGTTTTTTTTTAACAAATGCATTTTTCTCAGGGTCCATATATTATTATTATTATTATTATTATTATTATATTATACAGTGCTAGCTTATTCAGTCATATACAGTATGAAGCTATTGTAACTGGTGTGACTAACATTATGAAAGTGTTTATGCTTTTAATCCTGAGATTCTAAGCTTTCGAATACTATATTACCACTTACCACTACAAAATGTATGTCAACGGTGTTTTGATGTCTAAAAATGATGTAAAATATACTGGAAGTGTAGTAGACAAAAACAGGTCAGTTCAAGGGCCGGTGGTTTCAAGAATCATGTGTAGACATTTAAGAAAGAAAAAGAAAGAAGAGAAAATGCATGTGCATTTTATCAATCTTTTACAAATTTCCTGAAAAGTAAAATAAATAAAAAAAGTTATTTATGATATTATTAATATATTAACATACACAGTTATGTCTTTAAAAAAATACCAACAAAAGAAGGACTTTCGTGTCTTCTATGGCTTTTTGCAATTGAGTGTAAATATTTATTTCCACATCACAACGGAATAAATAATAAATCATAATGGAAAAGCCAAAAAAAAAAGGGTTTTACTTTGTGCATTTTGGAACTTTATTCAAAATCTGTGCAAGTAAACACCAAAAATGAATACATTTAAAAATGATATCACAATTCATATTCAATATGCTGCAGTCCAAACATTTATATATATATATATATTTTTTTTAAATGTTGTTTAAAACCAAGTTCTTCCAAGCATTAAAGTAATTCATAATTGCACTGTTGCTGTACATGACTTGATTGTTTAAACCAGTTTGGTTTCCTTTTGTAAAAAACAAAACAAAACAAAACAAAAAAACAAAAACAAAAAAAATAATAATAATAAAAACCAAAATAAATATATATATATAGATAGATTTTTTTATTTTATTTATATGCACATCTCTTTCAAAAGTTCGGCTATCTTACTCAGCAGTCTATTTCTTAGAATAAACAGACAATACATTTTGTTTTTTAATCAGGCTTCATGACAAAATAGTTATGCTTAAGACTTGAATTCCTCCATGAGCAGTAATACATAGGAACCTTCTCATGCATCTGCATGCAGCAGGCAGCTGTGGACTGTTGAATATCAGACATAACACAACATAGTTGTAGAACGGATTATCGTCGTTTTTTTACCAAGAGACACATGCAAAAAGTAGGATCACGAAAGAAAAAAAAAAAAAGAAAGAAAAAGAAAAGTTCTCTAATTATGTACATGTGCACACAGCCGTGTGGACTTTTTTTGTGTGTGTGTTTTTTTTTAAGAAATTCCAAAACTAAAAGGTTTCTCTTTTTCAGTCATATAAAATAGCCACCTTTCATAAAGATGACGGTATGTACATAAATATAGTTTATAACAAGACTTTAAGATCAAGGGACAAAAATAATGTGTTATATTCCCATCTGTAAAATGTAAGACCATTATCATATACATTATCATACGTGGGGAATGACAGTTGTAGCACAGTACTCCCGTAAAACACGACTATTAAAACAACACACATTCTGCACATTATGCACTAGAACGCTCTCTGCATCTCCGGCAAGCTTGATTCGTCTTGTTTTAATGCATCCTTATTGCACAATGCTAGACATTTATGGCACATGCTGATGCCGATACCTATTCATATAATCAGATTACATCTTCATCTTTAGCTGAGCAATATGTTGAATAATTTCTGATCAAATTACTCTTTTTTTTTTTTTTTTGTACCTTTTTTCTTCATCGTCATACAGGGCACTGCAGAAAGAGGTCTCTGCTCTTGGCGTGGTGCAACGAAATGCTGGATTATTTGTACAGTACTTCACAAATTAGTAGAAACAAAAATTATATATACTGAAATTAATGAAGTGAATTAAAAAGATTACCAATATCAAATGCAAATGATACAAATCACATATCATGCACATACTATATCATGTTTTAATACTGATGAACTGATCAAAAATACTGGCTACATAAGCAACTGGCTACTTCCGTCCAGCACATTGCAAAGAAAAAATTATATTGTAGAAAATTTATGATGCAGATCAATTTTCCTGGAGCATGTGACCAACATTTTATATTTTAACAACAGATTTCAAAATTCAAATAAATTTTTTTGTAACAAGTTGGATGTAGAAATTTGCAAGAAATTGAGCACTGATCTTACAGAATAGAGTTTAAATATGAATAAAGAAGCAAAAAGAAGGATAAACAAGAAAATGTTCATTCTAGTCAAAAGCAGGCTTCTTCATGACTTCTTAAGCGACCCGTTGATCCGTGGTGTGTCACAGCTATGAGCCCCGTTGTGATGTTGGTTTTGTTGCAAGTGGACTTTGAGGTCAAATGCCTCAGATTCGTCTTTCTCTTTAGTCTGCGCTCTGCAAGGTCCTGACTTTGCGTCAAGCTCCACTCTGTCCCTAACCAAATGTGCATTGCTCCTCTGGAGCATGTAATACAAAATAGGGTTAGCTTTAGTCAATCGTGGAGAATCCAGGTGACAGTCGTGTGTTTTATCACCGTTCACAAAGCCTGTCGATGGCTTCAGGTCTCTCTGCGGGACGAAGTCACGTTTTGACCTAGACGAATCCTGCCGAACATCAGAAAGAGATTGTACTCTCTTTACTCCTGCTGTTGCAGAAGGTGGCTTGCCCTGGTTTAAGGTCTGGTGAAGGCCTTCAAGCTCACCGTTGTTACTTGGTTCTTTGATTGTTCTCCCATTCTGGCCCGGTCGTTCCAGTGAACTAAATGTTCCTCTTGACTGAGACAGTTCCTTCAAACAGTTGTCTGAAAGAAGTAGCTGCTTGAGGACATTGAATCCGCCGTTTTCATTACGTGGTGACTCGCATGGTGGAAACTTAGCTGGTGGACTGTCTGCCTGCGGAGGGCTTGATGGGTCACTGGATTCTCGAGACTCTGGAATTCCAGAGGTTGAGCAATCGCTATCTTCCTTTTGGCTGCCAGAACTACTGGACATTCTCTGCTGGGAATTGACATTGGCATGGTTGTCTGGTTTAACCGCAAACTTTCTCTTCTTGGGAATGGTTGGTCCTTGGTGATGTTCCAACAGTTCCTCTTTAATGCATTCCTGATTTGAGTGCTCTAAAAAGTTTGGTTTTAGGTTTCTGGGCTTCTGATGCAGAAGATGACAAAGAAGACCATCCCTGGGGACTATCACTGGGGAAAGTGGCTCTTGTTTTATACTTTCCTGATTGGGAGTGTGGGGACTTTGCCTGTGTGTCTCTGCTAATTTGTTTTGCCAGTGATTTGCTACTTTTCCATCATCAAACATTTCATCTTCTACAGGCTCAGCTTTGACAGCAAAATCGTTTTGGGGTCTGTTCAAGGCATCCTGAGAGTTTGAATGATTTTCTTGCTTCCCAGATTCTCCCTTTCGCTTTTTGGCCACTTTTTCTTTTTGCGATTTATTCCCTAAAAGAAGCTGCAGGACTGTACGCCGCTCTAGGAGATTTTCAATCTCTGAATTATGTTGGGTAGATTCTGTCACAAGAGATTTCACATGAGTGGTGTTGTTTTTCTGAACTGGTACAGCAAGCTTTTCTAACAAACTTGAAGACTTTGAAGTTCTAAACTCTTCAGTTTGTCTTTTGACTAGAGGCAGAGGCGCCTTCGGTGTGGGGGAACTGGCAGCATTTTGTTTTCCGCACTGTGCTAAATTTTGTAACAGTTTACTAGCAATGAAAGCTCCTTCTTTGACACTTGGACCACTCACAAGCGGTTTATTCTTACACAGATCTAAGGGTACTGACTGTGTATGCGGAGAGTTGTACATACTGTAAGGAGATGCACGGATGTTACAATCTCTGCCCTGGGAAAATGTTGGCAGTAATTTAGGACTTCCGGTTTTCATTCTACAATTAGGGCTAGGCTCTGTTGTATCCTTACACTGACCTGGATAAAAAATATTGTGATTACTTGTTGATGCAATACTGACCTTAGGCTGGATCTTAGGCTGCAAATCTGGATTATCATGGGCTTTGTTTTGCTTCTCCATGTGTTTTTGATCGAGGAGCAATTCCAAAAGGGTAACCTTGTGGTGGGGTTTAATCTCAGAACAAGTGTGTAACTCTTTGGGTTCCGTAGGGAATTTCGAAGTTGGACTCTTTGACGTCCACCTGCTTTTCAGAGACTCTGTGACCTTGTCCAGTGCAGGAGAAGACGAAGAAGAGAGTGGCGTCGAGATGTTCGCTTTGTTCTTCAAAGAGAGGTCGATAGGAGAGCAACTGGAACGAGTACTCTCAGCATCACTGCTATCTTTCGGAAGACTGTTGGAATTTGAATGTTCACTGTCTGAAAACATTGGAGACCCCCGGCTTGAAAAGATGGTCATGTCCTCCTTTACCTGATCCTGAGAGATAAGTCTCTGTGGTGTATTGTGGCTGTTGAGAAGCTGAAGGAGCAGACTGCTGCAGTTTTGCGAAGCCCTGCCATGCCTTTCAAAAGGTCTACGCTCCCTGAAGGGATGTGTCCTCCTCCCTGAACCCAGAGACCTACTTTTTCCTGTGTGTAGGCTTTGACTTTGTCTGCTAGAGCTTGTTGCTGTTTGAGAAGGTATCCCATTTTTGGTCGGTAATGAGCTAAGCCCATCATGGTTTATCTGAGATATTGGAGGTTTCTTTTCTTGAGTTTGCTGTGTGGCAATGGCTGCAAGTCTTTCGCTGGCAGATCGTCCAGCTAGTTGAGTTTTAAGTGCATGTTCTCTGGAATACTGTTGCAGGTGAGCCTCGCTCGAAAGCAGCAAGGCCAGCTGACTGCAGGCCACGCTGGGTTTTGGCGAAGGAGCTGGACTCGACCTGATATTTACTAGGCTGGCCACAGCTTTTAGACGCTCGGTGCAGTGAAGGGATTCTGATGAGGACGACCGAGCACTGCGATATAGTGCTCCTGGTGACTTTGATAACCTTTCCTGACTGGGCTCTCGGTTGTGGTACATCTGACTGCTAGGACTGGTTTGGACTGTACTATCTCCAGTCAAACATTGACCAGATTCATCAGATACAAGCCCATGCTCTGGTTTCTTGTCCTCTTTATTGGGGTTACTTCCCGAACCGGATGCCTTCTGTGGTGTCAAGTTTTGCACACCTTGCTGTGACAGAGCCACGTTTTGGAGCCTTGTGCTGAAATTTTGAAGCAGACTTGCCAGCAATGTGCTCTCTCCCTTACATTGAAGTGAACCATTAAGGCCACCACAGTGTTCCTGCTTTCTCCCATCAAGCTCAGGAGAAGCCACAGAAATTTTCCGCACCTGGCTCTCGCGTTCGGTCCAGACTTCAGAGCGAAGCAGGCGAGCTTTTTTCACATGATGTGTTGACCCTCCCTGGGGAGTTGTTTTATCCTGTTCATGCTGAGCGCTACACTTGGGCAACGTAAGCCCTGGTGTCTCCTTGTTTCTCTGCTCCTCATTGCCTTTGTCAGCCTCACTTCGTTGTGTTGCTGTGGCACTTTGTGCTCCTGCTACCCGATGCATGAGTAAGCCTTCAAGATATGTTAGAACAGCAGAATCCTGGTGTGTCTCAGGGCCAGTCTCTTCCCCATGAGTCATGTTCAATATTATGGTCCCTTCTATGGCTGGCCACCACAACAGAGAAGAAAAATGTTCAGGTAGTTTCCAACAAGAGATCCAATGGCTTTTTGCTTCACAATATGGGTTTGCAAAGGATCCACACCGGTTTAAGAGATGAAATGCAACTGGACAGGGTATTTTCCCATCACAGAAAAGGATGTGCAAGTTTTTTTATTTATTATTTCTTTCTTTTTTTCTTGTACTATGGCAGAGATATGTCCATGGTCATGGTGTTGAGATTCTTGTAAGTTTCCATTTTAGGGCATGTGTAACATGTTTGCTTCATAGGTACCAACTCGGGCAACAGGGGAAACTGGTCATACTTTGATTTCCAGACCACGGGCAAAGATGGAGGTTGTCCTGAACAATAAAAAAGAAAACAAATATTACATTCATGACAAACGGGAGAATTACAAGTGTATATACAGAGATCGTCCAGAATATAATAACTTCAAGAATGTACCTACATTATACATTATACATTATATATGATCTGTACAAAAAATGGAAAAGAAAGCCTAACTAAATGTGATATTTTTTTCATCAGGTTGTTTAGCAACAGTTTGGCGATACCCAAGGACAATGCAGAAGGTCATTAAGCGTGACGTCAGTCTGGAATCAACTCGCACGAAAGATTATGATCACGGATTTGCCCTACTCACTCTTTAAACAGCGATTGATCAGTTGTGTCCTTCTGTACATAAAAAAAAAAGAAATTGTGGGAGGATTGAAGGCTCTGACAGAACTCTTGCCAAAAATAATCGCACAGCTGCCAGGTCAGAAGTCGGCTTGTATTTACAGGCTACATTCTACAATTCATGTTTCCTCCCTCCTCTCATAAACATGGATTGGTGAGATGGATTGGGATGTCTAAATGTTCTGCTAATATGACATATATTTCAATATAAATTCCACGATGTTATCAATATTAAATGAGAAACAAGCTCAGCGATCAGTCAAATGTCAGTTCTAACTACATCTAACCCTAATTGGCACCTTTGCTGGCTTTGCTTTCCACAGACTGTAAAGGGGAAGGAGATCTCTTGACCTTGTCAAGCTACTGCTCCATGAAGCAATGGTGGCAAGCGTCACTCACCACTAACAGCCTTGAACATGAACCGAGCGGCCTCGGGGTTGTTTTGAAAACACAGACAAGCGGCGTCTTCACAGAATCGGACTTCCAGTAATTTCGCACTATAATGTGCCTCGGTAGATTTTACCGATCCAGAGTACAATGATAAAACAGCAAAAAAAAAAGCTAAATCTTTTGTTGACTGAAAAAAATGCAGAGTGCCAAAACGTTGCTGCTACAGTAGTTATGGAAAGGGTGAGTTAATCAATTCCAGGACAAAAACATTTGCTTTTGTCAGCTGCCTCTTTTTTTGCAATACTCAGTTTTTCACACTCCTACATGTAGAGATGGCAAACACAGGGCTAAGAACAGGTTTCCTTCACTGCTCATGTTTAGTTTGGGAAATTTTAACATTCTCCTGACATGTTAAGGTAGAAAATGGGTTGTGTAGGAAAAAAAAAAAAAAAAACTTGCGAATGATGGTTTATAAGTTTATCTATAAGACTTGATGGTTTATAAGTTAATAGATGCATTTTTTTAGAATTTAAAGGGCACCTTTATTCAAAATTTACTTTTTTTATGTGTGTGTGTGTGTGTGTGTGTGTGTGTGTGTGTGTGTGTGCAAACAACAAATGCGAGAAAAACATATACCCTTAATCAATCCTTTCTGCCTAATGTGACATCATATAAGGGAAACCCCTCCCCCAGCTTCTTACTCAGCTCTGCAGTTCTTTTTAGGGGTGTGGCTTTGCATATACAGTGCACTGAAATGTTGTACCTTTAATGTAGGAAACAGGGCTGTACACAAACCCCTAAATGGTTTTTAAAAGATAAAGTATTACACTAAAGTATTACAGTATAAACTGCTAACCTATTGATGCTGATATTCAATCACTTATTTGTTTGTATTTTGGCAACTGCTGTATGTTCGATAGAAATGATCAGTACGTTCTGTACACACAAGCCTAATACTTGAATACACTAGGGTTGGTCAAATGTTCTGTAGGAAGGGCTCAGATTGGTTAAAAGTATCGTATATGTGGGAGCTTGTCAGGACTCCTTCCGGAGTGAGCAGGAGCAGGATTAAACTTCAAGATGGATATATTTAGCCAGCTCTCAGGGCTCTGCTGCACAGAGTGTGTGTGGATAAGACACACAAATATATACTGTACTGTATATATACACATAGCATTAAACCCATAAACACAAAAATGTGTCACTGGAGCACAACCGGTGTAAAGTTCTAATGCTGTAAATGAATATAAGGTTGTAAATTCAAATAGTTGATTCACTTAACGAATGCAATATAATCTGTATATAATATTTCCCGTGTATGAAAGGAATTTGTAAATATTCAGCGACAGTATTCTTACTTACTCACTCATTTTCTATACCGTTTATCCTGTACATGACTCAACCTGGAGCGGAGGTGCCAATCGTTCTGAGGGCACACACAAGCACTACAGCCAAATCTTGAGTGCTTGAACTGTGGGAGGAAACCGGAGTACCTGGAGGAAACCCACGAACCCATGCAAACTCCATGAACCCTCGACTCTGGTGGACCCAGTGCTAACCACTAAGCCAAGCCACTGTGCCATGCTACAGTATATAGGCTACACATTTCTTAATGCTGTTTATTCAATTTAAAATTCCGCCATGTTATTCACTCATACACACACACACACACACACACACACACACACACACACACACACACACACACTCACTTATAGTCTACACCGCTTTATTCTGTAAAGGGGGGGGGGGGGGGGCTGGAGCCTATCCCAGGAGACTTAGGGCACGAGGTGGGGTACACCCTGGACAGGGTGCCAATTCATCACAGAGCACACAGACATACACACACTCATTCACACACTACGGGCAATTTTGGGCATGCCATTTAGACTAATCTGCATGTATCTGGACTGTGGGAGGAAACCGGAGTACCCGGAGGAAATCCACCAAGCACGAGGAGAACATGCAAACTCCATGCACACAGAGACGGGAATCGAACCTGAACCCTGGAGGTGCAAAGCGACAGTGCTAATCACCAAGCCACCGTGCCACCTACATTTTATTCAAGCATTCTAAAATGAGCATTAGTGTAAAAAGAGAAAAATCTGTAAGCTGTCACTGGAGTGATATTATGAATGAGACTGAGCAGAGGTTATTCTATCTGAGCATCTTTAAAATCCTGATTATTTATGACCCCCATATTAACTGTTCTATTCAGGTCTACGACATCATTACATTATCACCGTGAGACATGAGTGAAGACACACCTGAACATGTACCCTCGGGGGGGAAAACGAAAAAAAAAAAATCCCTGCAAAATGAGCAGCCTAATATTAATGGAAAGGGCTTGATATCCGGACTGGATCCTTCATTTGTCAAGAGCAAGGTTGAAGATTAATTGACCCCGGGGGAAAAAAATATGACATAATAAATTATGTCCACGGTCCAAAAATTGTATTCCATTTATGCTATTTAAAATGCATGATGAGGCAAAAGAGGCAGAATCTGCTCCTGTTTGAAGTCAAGGTCATTCCTTGAGCCAGGGCTGTTTGCGTTGATGCAACAGCTGGCGTCCATACAAAGCATTAGGCCCTAATAAAAAGTGACAAACCTGCCCTTGCTTTTGCGCATACCCATCCAACATCTGACAACCCTTAGCTGCGCAGATGTGGCCTCAGCATTAAAAGGTTGGCACGGCTCGACATACAGCGCTGCGAGTGTGCCGTTTAAGCTCCGCTCGCACGCTGGAGCCACAACAACGCATTCCTCAGATAACGTTTCATGACTCAGTCGATCGTGGCACCTCTCGAACTGGGTCACTGTGACCTACTGCGAAAGAAGCATGACAGGCATCACGCTCTGCCATTTTCCAGCTGGAGTCCCTCGTTAGCGCTCCACCAATCAGGATGGAGTTAAAGGCATTAGTTTGACCTACATTGCTCATCCGAAAAAGAGAGGAATCTGCACACGGCTCGAGTGGAATAAACAGCGCTGTTTTCAGAGGCGGGTCAGGAATCACGGTACAGCATGACCTTAGAACAGCGGAGCGTTGCAAACGGCAGATAAGATTAGTTTATGTGCCAAATGAGAATTCAAACACAACAGGGCGTGCTATTATAGAAAAAGAATCAACAACCAGGTGGTGTGATGTGGCCTGACACTTTATGCAGGCATTGGTATTGTAGTTAGCACTGAGGATTTAGAGTTTGAGTCCTTCATCGGATGTGTGTGTGTGAGTGGAGTTTGCATGTTCTCTCCGTGCTTTGTGGGTTTCCTTCTAGTGCTCCAGTTTCCTCACTCCCTCCAAAGACAAACAGAGTAGGTAAAAGCAAAGTGGCATTTCTAATTCATTAAAAAAGTGTGTGCATGCATACAGCCTGAGATGGATTGGCATCCCGTCGGTGAGGGTGCACATCGTCTAGTACCCTGGGATAGGCTCCAGGGTTCCCCTGACCCTGTGTATAGGTATAGAGATTGAAGGAGTGTTTTAAAAAAAGACGTTTTAATTTTTGGTAAAAATTCCACAAAAACCTCAAATCTTTTAAAGTTTTCCATTATTTCACGCAAGCATGCTTATCAGGAGGTTTTTTTTTTGCCTCCGTTAATGATTTTCAAAGCGAAATTCCTGTAAATTCATTGCGCCAGTCATCCTTGCTTTCATATCTGAATCATGACCGATACCAAAAAATGTTGGCTTCGCCCTGTCGGTTCAACTCTTAACAAAAACACCAGTTGTCTTCACACGTTCCCCGATAACGCTTTGTCTAAACACGAGCTACTGTATCCAGACGAGATGATATGAAGTCACGGGATCTGAATTAGGTCTCGTCTCCCGAGGTGGAGGTGACTCGAAAGATACCGCGTTACCCGTGTGCACTTTGCATTAGTCAAGACCAAATACTGTATGATAACACCCCAGACGCAAGATAAGCTAAGTATTCTCCGCGAACTCCTAATTGTCTGTGGAAAATGGCTCAATTTCCTTGGAGGAAAATTGCGGGAGCTGCAGGAATCAGACTATTAGCCGATGATTATTCCACAGAACTGTGCTAACACATTAAGACCTGGGTCATGTGATTTGCTACTGTAAGAGTGGGCCTGTGAAATGCAATTACAGCCCTGCCATAGAGAACACTCGAGAAAGATGTAATAACATCCAAAACGAATTTAACTCTCCTTGCGAATCGCTCTGAGAAAATACACTGTGTTTTTATATATATATATATATATATATATATATATAGAGAGAGAGAGAGAGAGAGAGAGAGTGTGTATAAGTATACACTATGAAAACATCCATAAGAAGGGAGCTAGGGCTTATGGGCGAGAATCATTAGCCTGAACGACCTCCGAAAAAATCCTTATAATAGTCTCTGACAATGTGCAAACAATAAAATACAGCGTCTTTATCCCTTCTGTCATTAACCAGAGCCATTACCGCCTAATAAACGCCAGGATAGTTGTTATTGTTATTGGCTCTACGTGATGTAATCAGACACAAGGCGACTCCGAGCTGACAAAATATCGACTGCCTCAATATTTCCAGTCCATATTATTGGTCACTGTGGGAAACTTATGCCAAGCCTGATAGCCTTCTACAGACAATTCAATGTTTCATAAACATAACCACACCAAGTTTTTTTTTTCTTTTTCTTTTTTTTCTGGCGTTTAAAAAGATACCTACGTTATACAAATAAGATCTTTCGAGCTGACAAAAATTCCCCATGTTGCTATTTACTGTAAAAGAAAGAAAATAGCGATCAGATAGTGGTGTAGGCGTCCCACAGGGTTCAATCAAAGGCTCCGAGCGTACCGAGTTCAAATCTGCTCGTGTCATCAGCAACTTCCTCTCTCTACACTTGAAATAAACATGGTCCATGCCGCTGCACAGATTTTAAGTTGTCAACCACCTATAACACTAAAATCTACTTCTGAATCATGAGGTTTAAATGATACAGTATATTTATGTATTAAACGCAAAAATGCGTACACGGTATAGGGTTATATAGTACATTAAGATTTTTTTTTTCTCTGATGTCATTTACGGTGACTACACAGCAAAAAAAAGAGAGAGAGAGAGAGAGAGAGGGAATTGTGCTTGCACAGCTTTATTTGTGCTGATTTTAGAAATGTTTGTCATGACTTCTGGTGATACAGATTCAATAGAAGTAATACACCAATTCCCGTATATAAAAGTAATCATCAGCAATACATAGCACGAAACATAATCTATCACGTCCTTACTGTTCTGTTTTCCTTCATGTGATTCAGCTGGGAAAAAGTGAATAATAATAAATGTGGTGGCATAAAATATAGGACGAATTTTTTACGTCGGAAACAGAAAATGCATTTTGTCACAATTTTGATTCAACAAGGTTCAACATTCTAGTTTAAAGAGATTAGATCACTGTTATTTCGTTCAAATAGAGGGAAATGCTCAGATTCTAGGGTGGGTCTGGTTTAATTAAGTTAATATATAATGAGTTTTTTTTTAAGTTAATGTAATTTAAATGATGTGTAGGTAATTGTTTTAAAATAGCTTTTTGATTATTCTGAAATTCAATTTGATGTTTGTTCAAAGGAAATTACTTGTTCACACTGGTGAAAACTGTGGGGGCGTGGCTAATATCTAGGCCTGGTTTAAATAGGAAAAAAGTATATCGCTTACAGGGACCTACGCCGAACCAGTCATCTTTACGAACAGTTTTATAATTTTATAAAACTTCCTCAGAATGCAAGGGCGTTCAAGTTAAACTAGGATTTGAATGAATGAATGAAGGTGTAAAACTGGTTGACATTTACAGAAGACTTCTAGAACAGTACGGTGATGAGACTCTTAGCCGCAGTAAAACATTTAAATGGTGCAAAAATGTTTAAAAAGGCCATGCGTTTGTGAATGAGATGTCGCGAACCCGGATAACTTGTCGCCAAGTTGCAGAAGAGACGCATCTGTCTGTGTGAACTGTGCACTCGATCATTCACCAACACCACTTGCACGTTACAGGAACACAGCTGGGAGTTACTGCCACATCCCCCGTACGGTCCTGACCTAACTCTAAGCCATTTCCACATGTTTTGGGACGTTACAGGAGTTCCTGGGAGGCCGGCGTTTCAGATATGAAGCAGGCAATCCGATCATGGCTCCGGTGGAAAGTCCTGGTTTGACTTGAACGTCCATCATATATAGTGTATAAAAAGTTCTATTAAAAAAAAGTAACCAGGATCAGTTTCTCGGCCAGATGTTTGATATTTTTTCCCCCCCAGGGGCCTGAAATTGTTTACGGCTAATTTCTGAGTCTGAGGAATATGCATTAAACCCCAATTTTTTAATTTACAAAGTAGGTAAATGTATCTAAAAGCAACAAGTGTCATGATTCAGATAAGGTTGTTTGAAATTTGTACAAACACTATTAAAGATGACAAATGTCATACGTAAACTGCAACACCTACAGTAAGAGGAAAATTTGCAATAATAATAATAAAAATAATAATATATTAATAAAAGTATCAGTTATTAAAAAGTAGCTCCTAAGCCAAATTCTCAAACCCTGATCTGTATTGCGATTGTCTGCAAGCGTGACTGCTCTTGTTAAATCTCTGTACATCTGGCTCGTTTCTGGGCCTGAAAAATGCAAACACAAGGTTTAATTTCACAAACAAAGGTCAGGCTGTGGAGCTTATTACCGGGCCTGAAAACTCTATACATAACCAGCAGCTTTATACTGTATGTTCAAACCAGATGGATAAATCACATGTGACACACATCTATTAAGAGTTTCATCTTAGAAGTTATTAAGTAGTCGAGAAACAGTTTTAAAGGTTAGGAAGACTGTACACCTCACCCTGAAGTAGATAAATGAGACCAAATAATAACGGCTAATTCTATTAGAATGTAAACAGCCCACTTTTGTAACTCTGGTCAGTTCCTCAGCCAGACGTTCAATCATCCCAACACCGAGTATAGAGACCTACCATGATGCTGAGCGTTGATGCCAAGAACAGGTACAGTGTGGTAATCAATTTGCTCTGCAGGCTGGAAGGCAGGTCTGAATACTAATGTCTGCACAGCACCCCCTCTCCCTCAGACACTCTTTCCTCTCTTACTGCTATATATATATATATATATTTTTTTTTTGCCCTCCTGTCTTCCTTTCTGGGCTTGACACCTCAATGTGCCCCGATCCAGAGCAGTAGCCAAAGGGCAACGACTCGTCCTCTGTGCAGATAACCACTGCCACTAATCAAGTGTGTGTACGTGTACGTGTGTGTGTGTGTGTGTGTGTGTGTGTGTGCTACAGTATGGGATTAGAGGGCTTGCTCGGTGCGACTCAGCACAGAACAGCGGCTAAGTGCTCGCACAACAAGGTCACCATTAAACCTGCAGTAACCCTGCCACTGCTTCTCATCTCATGCTCACACACACACACACACACACACACACACACACACACACACACACCGATCCTAACCCTCATTTCACTTTTTCAAGTGCACACAAATCTCCGCCGCCAATCTCCGCCATGTGGGGATAATTCATCATATTTTACTAGTGACGGCTTTCCACCTCGCCTCAATGATATTGCATCCTGGCACGGTGACAAGAGCGAGGCGCAAGGCGGGTTCCTTCTCCGCCTCTGAGGATGCTCCACTGCATCGCCACACACTCACTTTTATACCTTCCAAGTGTGTGCATGTGTGTAATACAGGAAGTCGGAGAGGTGCGCTATGGCTGTTTCACTACACTCAGGGATGCGAGCGTAAGCCAAACCGTGATGCTCGAACGGACACGGCTGGTACTGCCCGAGTTCATCCTGCTGCTCTTAGCAATCCAGACCTTTTTTTTCTTTTTCTTTCTAGCTATATAATGTGGTAGATACATTAGCACTGTCAATCGATTCAAATTTCAAATCTAGTTAATCACATTCATAGCCAGATTTTCTTGTATTATAAACGTGCAGTGTTCGGATAAAAAAAAAAAAAAAGCATAACAAACTGGTTAGAGAAAACAGATTATGCAGTGTTATAATATCTCAAACATTAACATTTAACAAATTTTCAATTTAAATCTCTCAAATGGGACCAGAACTGCATGCAGTTCTTCGGTACTATGGGTTGTGGCAACAAACTGACGGTGGGGCTCGAACCCGGATCCTCAGATCCAAAAACCAACAAGCTACAGAACCTTCGCCACCACTAAGATGGAAACGGTTCCCTTTCAAGGTTTCTCAACCACACAACTATGGTTTTAACTTCCAACTAGAAGCAAATCAATTGTTGCAAATCAAATAAATTGTTGTTGGTCTTTCGGCTGCTCCCAGCGATGGGTCGCCACAGCAGACAATCCGGTCCGTACACGAGCTTTGCATCAGGTGACCAGATGCCCTTCTTGATGCAACCCTCCCATTTTATCTGGGCTTGGGACAGGCACTTCATCCAGTTGTTGGGAATCGAACCCGGACCTTTAGCATGGCAGACGAAACACCTCCCATGGAGCCACCAGTGGCCCTATTGCCCTGATGACGTCAGGCACAAAATCGCTAGTCTGAAAGATTTTAAGTTGGTGGAACTTTAAGGTGACAGTTACTGTTACTTAAGTACTTACAGTTACTTAAAATATCAAATTTGTTCAGGTAACTTGAAAAAGTGTCAACTCATAAATACCAAAAAGTTCTAAATACTCATCAAGGTCTATTAATTTGAACTGATTGTAATTATTTAAGTTAACCGTCCTCACTGTGTTTAATTACTTTGAGCATTAGGATTTAACGTGAATGTTATAATCAAATACTAACACAATCAATCAAGATGATAGACTCAAAGGTATTATTATTAATTTGGGGTGACGAATTATGGATAATGTTTTATTCCTCTTACACCATTGCAATTACAATATTTATTAATGAATCTTATTACTTTTAATGGTACATTAAATCCATGAAAGTTGGTCCCTGTTATCACTTGTGTATACTATACTACTGTACTATACTACACTATACTATACTGTACACTACTGTACTTAAGTATACTATAAACTAATCAGCCCTAACATTAAAACATAAAAAAGAATGAAGCATTCCACTAGTGTCGCCAGGGCAGCTCAGTCCGCTCGGCCCGTGACCCCTAGGGGTGCGCTGGGGCGTCTGGCACTGAGATGGTACAGCAGCAGTAAATTCTTAGGGTGCTGTGCATTGCAGGGTGGGGCGTTCATGGATCAGACTTGTTCGTCCAGCACATCCCATGGGCGCTCAGTCAGACTGAGATGTGAGGAATTTGGATTCATTGGGGGTTCTGATATCTTTCTATCATGGCCAGTATATTTTTGGATACAAGATGGAGAAATGTTCCCCGAGTGGGAACTTATCCCGAAGAAGCCCCACAAGCTAGCTGTAGCTTCGCCCAAGGCTTTTATTATTCCTGCTGTATTTCTCCGATCTGTGCAGCATTGGCTTTTCTGCGGGGTGGGACGGACTGGTCTTCGGTCACCACAGGTAGAAATGAGCTCTGGGTGCCCGTGACCCTGTCTCCAGTTTACTGGTATATACCTGATTATCAGTGTTATTCATTCTCCTGGCAGATCTGTGTGTAGTGCACGATACTGTACAGAATATCTGTGATTTGCCTTGTGAAAGAAAATTCCTCAAAACCTTATTGAACTGGGTTTTGTATAATCATCTTTTTGCCATGTAACTAGGACATCTTTTTTTTTTAATGTTTAACAGACATGCATTTTCGGACACCAAGAGACATATGGGTCACTGGAGTTAAAAACTGGAATATTAAACATTCAAATGTATATATATATATATTGCTTATGAATATGTAAGTACGATTGCCCTACATTGTCTGTTATTTCATTATGTAAAGACAGTCTAGTTCACAACACACAGTTGATAGGAGACAGAAAAACAATGTCCTTATTCTGTCAATAAGGACGCAGCCAGAGCAATAAAGGGTTACTGAGTACATAATGAGCATCATTATCACTCCCAGACAGAAGGATTTGACCTCCATGATGCTGTTTCCTACTCAGCAGGAGGGTGAGGAAACAGAGACTGACAGAGAAAAAGAGAAAGAGGGACAGACAGAAAAAAAAGAGAGAAAGAGAGAGAGAGAGAAAATGACATGCAAATGAGGGCGAGAGAAAACAAACGAAAAAAAAAAAATCAACTGCATTGAAAATGTTATTCTCTCCACTCTAGACTGAGAATAAAGACAACCGGGGGGCGAAGGACGTTTCGGTGCATGTTGTGTAACGCGTCCTTGACATGTTGACGTGAGGTGACACTTTGTCACCGGCCACCTGGCAGATCTTCCACCTTCTCGTGACCTCATCCTCCAGTGACCTGAAACGCCAGGCCCCTCCTCCCATCGCCAGACAAGCCCCTCCCCCTGCTCAGGCAAGGTCGAACGGGTCAGCGTGTCCTCATCTGTAATCCGCTGCCATTCGTCAGCAGAAGGGGCTGGGGTTTAGGGGGTAGGGGGGGGGGGGGGTGCAGCCTCGGCGACGGAGCGAGAATGCCCAATTAGGCAGCTGTCACACAAAGCGGGGGCTGCAGAAAGTCAGTTATAGAGGCAGGGAGGTAGGGAGGAAAAAAACATCCCCTGCTGTTTGCTGAAAGGATGAGCAGCTGCGCGTGCCAATACCAGCGATATGTTAACCGTTTCCACCAGAAAGGGCATGGAGAGAGCGTCAGGTTGCTCACGTTCACTCATACTTTGTGTTAACAAAATATTAGAACCCGCGTGCGTCATGCTCGGCCACTCAGGAACCTGGCTCGGGTTCTAGCACCTCGATTAGGACCGTGCCGGATTTGCATGCACATGTTTTTTTTTGTGTTTTTTTTTTTGGTGAGTGCCTGTGAAATCATTCACACTAAAGCGATATTAAGATATGTAAAAAGGGTACAGCAAAAAAGAACTTACACTATTTATGTTTTCTATAACAGCAGCTTGGAAAGTAGTGCAGCTACAAATGATGGGTTTAAATCAAAGCAATAATTTCTAGAGATAAATTATGAATTACAGGGAATTTATATGGGTAGCAGTTAAAAAAACACATAGGTATAATTGGTCAGGGAAGGAGTCTCCAGTGTCAGAGAGGTTACTGCTCTAATGTAAGAGACGACATAAACTAGCTTTTTTTTCAGAGGATATTCCATAACATTAAACATAATTCTAATTAGGACATAATCTTAAAAAAAAAAAAAAAATTGTGATGGCTCACAAACTAATGTATAAATGAGAGAAAACACTTGATACATTACTGACACTTTAATGGTACGACAGAACACACTGGTACATGATTAATGATTTTTAATGGCAACCACATACGTGTCTGTCATCTATTATTTTTTTATCCTTGAAATGAGATGTTTGAAATTTCCTGAATACTGAATGCTGAAGCTTCTGCTATGTGCCGTTGCTAATCACAGCCGCGCAGGTATTCAGTACATATTCGTACATTTGCGAGTGCGATGTTGCGTTATACAGCATAAATAAGAAATTCATATAGAGTAAATAATTTTTTTGGTACAACGTGAACAAATGGTATGTTTTTAGTGGAGACATAGTGGGAATTCATCCCGAAGACGCTACACCTATGTTATAGCTAGCTGGCTAGCTAGCTCACATTTAGTCGTGTATTTAAGATGTTTGTGGTAAAATTGTCATCTTTCTTAGAAATTATTTTGCTTAAAAGTAAAATACTGAACAAAAAATCTGGTGTCACTAGCTACCTATACTTTTGTAACTAGGAAATTTTAGATGTTAAACACAATTAACAGAATGAAATGTCCTAGTGCACTTATAGGAAATATACAGTAGGCTCTCTTGGAACGCTTCTCGACCAATCAAATTAGTGGACCAGACCTCGCTACAAGTCTTCTATCACAGAAATTACTGAACTCATGTGTAGGAACAGGAATTCAGCTTTGTCGCATGCCATTGTCATTGATTATTCTTCTATAGGAACACACGCCCAGGGCTTTTATTATTCCTTACATGAAGAACAGGCAATCTCCGACAAAAGAAAAAAAAAGTACGTAGTTGCCCTCACAACCTTTTCTTCACCGTCACAATCCGTCCCGCTTCTTTGCCATCCCCCGGAAACAGCCGGCAAACTTGAGTTACCGAATATTACAAGTTTAATCAGAGATAAATGAGGCCCTGGAAGGGAGAGGGAGCTGACTGTGGGTTGAATAATCTCCCCATTCTTAATTAAATGACTGAAGAAAAGCCAGCACATTAAAGGAAAGAGAGCGCCTGGGTCCCCTGCCTTCTCCCTAGATGGGAGAGAAGTTAATAAGACAGCGAAGCCGCCGCAGCCATCAAGAGCCAAAAAATCAGGCGCCGAAAGAACAGAGAGTTTTCAAGGATGTGACCGAGCTCTGACAGAATAGGGCTGAAGGCGAGGGAGATAACGGCGCTGCCGCGAGACTCGAACCGAAAGCAGCACTTTAATATAAAATCAGAGACGACAAGCAGAAGTCTGATCGTTTGCAACGCACGCTGTGAAGTTGAAATAAATTACACCTCTCGGTCGAATCGCCGGATTGTTTTTCAGTTTCATTACGGAGCAATCGTGTGACGTTTATGAAGGAAAAGAAAAAAGCAAAGAAGCAAGCTTATGAAGTGTACCCGAAGAGAGGAGGTGAAACAGTGAAAATACTAAATACTAAAAAATCTTTTCATCTAAATTAACAATAAAAGATGAAGTTGATCTTTATATTCCATCTTTAAGTTACACATCAAAGTTAAATAAAACAAGTCAAGTCACTGGGAAAGGAGACAAAACCAGGTCACTGTGGTGCGCACGCATTTCTGATCGACATTATATGCAATAAGCGTTATCACTCCCTCCTTAATCCAATTTTCCTCCCCAAAATGCTGCAATTTACTTAAGAAACATTGTGAGCATCATATATTGTTTGCACTCATGATGCCCGTTTGTTGGCCACACAATCACGAATTAGATTTGATTCAGATTTTCTGCTTTTACAACAAGAACAGCAGCCACAGATTATTTTAAATGATCGACAACAGACGTGTTCAATCATCACTTTGTTAAAAAAAAACATGTGACCATGGCAACCCCGCCTCCAATATCACTCATTCACTCATCATCTATAGCGCTTAATCCTGTATCCTGGGTCACGGGGGCCTGGAGCCTATCCCAGGAGACTTAGGGCACATGGCGGGGTTCACCCTGGACACGGTGCCAATCCACATACAAATACACTCACTCATTCACACACTACGGGCAATTTGGGAACGCCAGTTAGACTAATCTGCATGTCTTTGGACTGTGGGAGGAAACCGGAGAACCCGGAGGAAACCCACCAAGCATGGGGAGAACATGCAAACTCCATGCACACAGAGACAAGAATCGAGGCTGGCCAGGGATCGAACCTGGACCCTGGCGGTGCAAGGACGACAGTACTAACCACTACACCACTGTGCCGCCCACCGCCAATATGAACTTGCATATTGCTTAGAAATTATGTGGAATAATTATTGCAAACATTATACTGTGTCTTATTAGGGAAGATGTTTGCAGATCCAGTTGCAACTTTCAAACATTTATGTTCAAAGAGTGGTAGCTTGCTTGAGAACAACAATTAGAATAATCTGCATGTCTTTGGACTGTGGGAGGAAAACGGAGTACCCGGAGGAGAACATGCAAATTCCATGCACATAGAGCTGCAAGTGTTAAATTAGTAACTTATAATAAACTCAAATCGATGACTTGTTTTAGCATGTGATAGTAAATTAGCGTCAGTTGTCAAGAAACCAAGTGCAGAAATTTTAGAACATTTTCTGAAATGACAATAACTATTACAATACAAACTAATAGCCAGCTTTGACTATACCAACTGCTGATAGCTGTCATTCCAGTGATGGGCATAAGGTCTCGTTCATGCTGTTTAAGTTTAGATTTGTTACAAATATCCTTGAAGCTATGCAATTTCTTGAAGCTAAATATTCAAAATGAATTAAACTCTTGAATTAATAAATGAATCTGTTATAGTGATGTGTACTGATGCAGGTTGGAAATGTAGTGAAAACTTAAAGTAGAGATACAGTAACAAAGCAAAAAAGGGTTATACTTCTATACTTGCCTGCTGATTCCCTGTTTTTTTCCTAGACTATACCAAGGCTTGAAGCACTAAAGTGCGCCTAATATTTATGAGGTTTCTGTTTTAATACCAGATTTGATGAGAGATGCAAAGTTAAAGTGTTTTAATTCATTTGGGGGTTTCCAAATAATTGCCGTGACAACGACACACATCTTGTTAGAAGTTACTGGGAATTCCATGTGGGAAGAAAGCTCAGATTTGGGTAGTGAAAGTAAATGAGTAGACAGCTTGCCTTTTTTTTTTTTTTTGAGTTCCTCTTTCATTTCAGTGCACGCGGTAACATGAATAATAAAACATGTGTCCAAGCATCTGGTAACGTAAAAAGCTGACATCCGTTAAAAATCACAGACACGTTCATCATAGCAGTGGTGCGTAAGTGCCGACAAATCTACTCATTTGTCTTGAGTTGTTACTTACATACGTATCAGTTCTTCTGTATTTCTGAGGACCCTCCACTGACATACTGATTGGTCAATTTAAAACACCAAATGCTCAAAAGAAAAGCTTAATAAACTCCTTTCCTAAATGTTAAATAAGCATCTTATATACAAAAATGTCCTTATTTCAATGACTATATTTCGTTTTCGTTCTTTTCACCTTGAAAAATGTCTATATTGTAGTTACTAGTAGTTACTATAACATTGTAACATAATCAAAAGAAAAACATTCATAAAACACTATAATGCAATGATGAATTATTAGGTCTATTTACAATTTAACACAGTTCTAGACAGCAAGAAGCCGACACACCTGAATACAAAGCAGATCTTTATGGGGACCGTACATTGATTTCATGATTAATGCAGAAAATTTATATTATGCCTATATTTAAATCTAATCTCACCCTCAATCTCACAAACTGAAGGGAAACATGGTTAGCACTTATATAAAAATAAAACCTAAAAAAGTAAAAGCACTATGCACTACGTTTTGTGAGGACATTTGATATTATCCTACGTTATGAGGACCATTAGTTCTATTTGGTCCTAACAAAAGACTACATATGTGTATTTGTACAAACAGACATAAAAATAAGAAGGTTACAAAACATTAAAGTCCTAATAATATCTGGCACCTTAATACTGAGGTAGTTTTTTTTTTTTATTGAATTAAATTTCAATAGCATCTAGATCAACAAAGTGATGGGCTACGGTAGTGTGCAAGTCTTTTGCACATATACTAGTTTGATCACCACTAAAAGAAAAAAAAAGACATTCTTGAATATTTAGAACTATTTGCTCATGTATACACCCTATATAGAGTATGCACATATAATCTGCTAGTTTATCAATAAATGCATACACAGTATATTATGCAAATATCAGTAGTTAGTTACCAAGGTTAGTTAAGATAAATAATATCTTATTAGGCATGTACGTAGCTGTTCGGGTTAAGCAATGCTATACTGTTTAAATATACAAGAAGCATGTTTGCTAGTTAGCGATATAAGGTTAGGCTAATAGACTTATATAATTTAATTGCATTATTAAAACGTAATATCTGCAACCTAGCTAAGATCAGCTCATCTAATGCAATCATGACCTAAGCTGTGATACACTAAGCGGCCGTTCTAATGACTCATTTCAACTTTTCTTTATAGCTATTATGGTTATAACTGAACTCCAAGAATGACGATGTATTAAGTTTCACTATAACTCATTTTACACATTCGACTAACCCTCTACATTACTCCTCACTCCACAATCAGCATTAGCATGTAGCCAGGGCAGTTGACTAGCGCTGAGTCTTGGGTGGGTTTCCATTTCCTACCCTTGGCCTTCTCACAGTGTCTCTGTACCGCTTTCCTGTCCTAGAAGAGCTGACTGCACACTTCTCCGTGCTTTGACTTTAAATAATAATAAGCACTTTTGAAGGACTTAAAAAAGGCAAAAGTAATGAACGCATCTCGGCAGAGGTAACTCAGCCCTCGCCATAGACGAATAGACAGGACGAGGCCTTGCGGTAGTAGCGCTCGCTCTCACCAGCGCTAATTAGCACAAATGAAGCAGGATTAAAAAGTTAATGGGCGGGAAATGGCATGACTCGCAAAGCTAAACGAGTCAGCAAACTTTAGGCGGGTCGACTTCTTGAGCAGTGTTTACACGGTGTTTCGCCATCACGGTCAGTCATATTCTGTCTGGCCTTAAATGTGTCCAAATACCTGCTGGGTTTATTCTACTACTTTTGTTATCAGTTATTAATGTAATATCAAAAACAAAGCTGCATCAATAATTTAGCTTGTTTTCTGTTTTGAGTGGAATGGTTATGGTTTCAGCCTACAAAAATAATTTTAAAAAATATATACAGTATGAGTAGTTATATGTAAAAACATTGCCTGTCTGCAAACTGGACTTGATACATCCATCCATCCATCCATGAACCGACTAGGGACCATTGCATTTATTCTCATTTTACAACCGTGGGCGGAGCTCGGGGCAACATTCACACACTACAGAAAATTTGAGAATTTAAAATAGTCTAATCTTCGAACTGTGAGAGGAAACCGGAGTATGCAGAGGAAAGCCACCAAACACAGGGAGAACATGCAAACTCCATGCACACGGACCACGATGTGGGATTCGAACCCCGACCATGGAGGTGCGAAACGACAGTGCTAACCACTAACGCCACCATAAACATCCATAAAGGGGACCTATTACGCTAAACTCACTTTTTTAGTCATATTTAGACTTTTTAATGCGTGTCGGGTATGTACAGTATGTGTGAGTGTGTGTTCACACAAACAAACAAAATGTTTTTTAAGAAAAAAAAAATTCTGATTGTCCTTTTTCTAATCCTTATAATAATCCTGATAATATCCTTATAATGATCCTTGCTCAAAGACAAAAAGTTTGTTTTGTAAAAGGTAAAGATGTCAAAATAGATTGTAGTTTTGACCAAACCCTGATTTATCACATTTGAATTTTTAGTTCTTAGCCAGGATTTACTAACACCCAATGGGTTTTCCCAGGCTGTTGCATGAGGACGGGGCAAGTGTACTGTATTTTCTTGCTCCTGTCGCCTCTGGCTTACTAATTAGTAATCAAGATCAAGATTTCTCTAAAGCTTGCTTCTTCCATGCACCGTGGGGGTCCAAATGTCTGCAAGCACTAATTTCACACACATACTGTATATATTTTTATTAGAAATAATAATATTATCAGCAATCACTTGGGTGAAAAGTCAAATATTTTAGCCAGTTTGTTCAGTAGAAAAGCTGATAATGCATGCGAGATCAAATCCATCAGAGTGACATGTGAACACATTGTGTTAATGGTGCGATTGTTAACAGGGCTTGTGCGAAGAAGTGAACGTGTCCAATATAAACAGTGACGCAGTGAAATGATTTCTAAAACTTTCTCTTTATTTCCAGATTTAAACGCGCTCTTAAAAAAATAATAATAAAAATGGACGCAACTGTATCCAGGTTAAAGCGTCCTACAAATCAAATCGGACTGAATTGAAATGTTCACACCTGCTTAGAACTGACTACGCTGGAGTAAATGCACTTTAAACAGACTAAGCGCCGCTACGTGTCCGAGGGCTTTAAACTATGACTCCGTACTGACTCGGCATGCAAAACAAACCAACCAAAAAAAAAAAAAAAAAAAAAACAAGCCCGTGGAGAGGCCGGCCAGAGAACAGCATGTCTCAGGGTGTCTGCAAATAGGGGAGATGAGCAAAACCGGCTGAGCAAATGAGGCCCTGGCAGCGCTCGTCAAGTGCAGCGTGAACTCACTCCTGCCCAGTGCAGAGTGATGAGACGACTTTCACAGCAACCCCATCCTCCCTGTCCTTTTCCTCCCTCCCTCTCCCCCCCACACACACACACTCACACACACACACACACACACACACACTCACACACACACACACACACACACACACACACACAGCCACATAGCTTCCCTGCTCTCACATGCACTCGACATCTCATTCTCTCTCTCCGGCAGCTGAATGTCACGGGGTGAGCGTGCACGACCTTGAGTGGCGTCAGAGGCACAGCGAGGGTCGCGTTGCCTGCAGCCGCCCTTCAACAACATCAGCGAGACGAAAAAATCTCCACAGTGGCTTAATACATATCTCAGATATCCTGCCTTTCTCTAGTGGCTGGATTATCGGCACTGAGAGAGAGATCATTTCATCCAGACTGGACGTGTTCACCTTTAACCTTATGTCTTGATGGCTGTCTGAAAATATACTATATACAGCAGACTTAGTCAGTTAACACTGCTGAAGGCCCGGTTACGTAAAAACCCGTTGATGGTGGACAACATTGTATCGTAATGACATCATAATGTGCTTTTCTGATATACTGTATATACTGTATTTGGTGGATATTGTTTTATCTTTATATCCTGATTTTAATATTTCTATTGTATATGCAGGGAGGCTCGAAAGTTTTACAAGAAATATAACGTTGTTTGTTTTTATATCAGATCCAAGACGGCTTCAAAAAGATGGCTTTGGTCCGATCTGAAGTCCAGAACACATTCCTGAGACATAAAGACATAAAGACATGTTCGACGTTCCTGCATGTGTGATTTGTTAAATCTAATCAATTTGATAATGAGCTGTAATTTCTTCTTTTAAATACACTTCTGCATATGGATCCAAACCTTTGAGCCAGCCTGGAGCACAACATAAATCGCTGGACATTTTGAATTCCACGCTGCGTTAAAGTGACCGTAACCTAAAGATTGTATATAGTAGAAATACACTACCTGAACGAAACACCCTGATATTTTTGATTTCATCATTCGTCCTGACCAGTAAAGCAACAAACAGTTAATTCAGATTTTTAAACCCCTAAAGGTTTGTGATGGTGTCAGTTCCAGGAAAGAACCTGTCTTATAAATTATTTTGAAACGTAGTATTTATTATGTGTCACGCTGGCTTCGTGGTCAGCACTGTCACCGGACACGTCCAGGGCTGGGGGTTTAAATCTCACCCCCTCCTTCTGTGTGTGCGTGAAGTTTGCATGGGTTTGATGGGTTACTTCCAGGTACTCTGGTTTCCTCCCACAGTCCGAAGATATGGTCAGATTGGAATTTTAAAACCGTGTGTGTGTGTGTGTGTGTGTGTGTGTGTGTGTGTGTGTGTGCTTGTGCATTGCTGTGGGTTGACAACCCATCCAGAGTGTACCCCCCTTGTAGGTTCCCTGGGATGGATTCCAGCCCCCTTGACAAAACACAGGATAAGAGCTCTAGACATTTGATGGATGTAGTATTTATCTATCAGTTTCTGTCCAATTATGAAAAGGTTTAAGGGCAAAGGACAACAAAATACAAATGTAAATCAATACATGGGTAGTTTCGCAGCAGAAATTAAATTGTTATTTTGTTTAGACTCGGAGTAATTGTGAAATTCATTATATTCATTATATTCATTATACCTCCAGGTTGCGGGTTCGATCCCCACCTCGGGGTCTGTGTGCAGGTAGTTTGCATGTTCTCCCTGTGCTTGGTGGGTTTCCTCCTGGTACTCTGGTTTTCTCCCACAGTCCAATGACATGCAGATTAGACTAATTTACGTTCCCTGTGTGTGGATGGTGACACATCCTACAGTGGTAAAAATGGGAATAAATACAGTACAATGGTCACCCCTGGCCTCCACGTTCCATAGTTGGACTACAGAGATTCCTGGATGGATGGATGGATGGATGGATGGATGGATGGATGGATGGATGGATGGACGTTTTAATTAATCATATCACTAGCTCATTTCTACGAATAAGCCATTTTGAAATATTATGTTTCTTATGTCCATATCTTCGTCCTCTTCTTTCGGCTGTTCCCGTTAGGGGTCGCCACAGCCGACCATCTGTCTCCATCTAACTCTGTCTACCACATCTTCCCTTGTCACTCCAACCTCCTGCATGTCCTCCCTCACCACATCCATAAACCGTCTCTTGGGCCTTCTTCTTCTCCTCCTGCCTGTCAACATTCTCCTCCCGATATACCCCTCATCCCTCCTCGGCACATGTCCAAACCATCTTATGTCCATATCACGTTCCTATTTTTGACTCGTGCGACCGTCTCTAAACATTGTAAATACAACTACTGTATATAAAATTTGACTATGTGAGGTACTACGCTGTACAACTGTCTTTAACGTTCTGTTTTAATTGCCGAAACAAATGCTGTTGGTTCTCTAGTCAGACCTCGGTGGTCTAAACAAACTGAAATATATATATATATATATAATAAAGGAAAAGCCGTATAACTAGTCTCATATCAAATCATATGAGCTTCCTGTACATGTGATTAGATAAACTACAACAGAAGGATCAGGTTTAGGGTTGCTGTAGTACTACCAGAGTTTTTATACAGGTGTATCTATTTTCTTTTCCCCCGTATATACTCCTACTTATCCATTTTACTAAAATATTTTTGCAGGAAACCTTCGTTCCACCAGTCGACGTCTCCTGCTTGTGTTTTTCTCTTCTCGTATACTCCTGCGTGCCGGTCCACAGTCACCATAAGACACGGCCAAGGCGGCGATTATTATGTACAGTATTACATTAGCACTTCGTGCAGCGACACCCAAGACGTGCAGCTTATTCCGAGAGCAGCTTGATACCGACAGAACATTTGTGACGCCAACGATGACAGGTTCTCGGAGGTGCAGGCCCCCTTCTGAGGAAACGGAGCTGGCCCTGCTGGCGCATGAAACTCTACACCGGGCAAAGCGGCGGTCGTGCGTGCAGCCAGCTGTTCTTGTCCTGCACTTGAGGAGGCTGCGCTTCTGCCAGAACGCCGACGCTTGCTCGGGTAACCTCCGGGAAATCATCACGGAGGGAATGGAATTTCGGTCGCGCACATCATCCTATTCTGGTATGGCCCGAGAATACACTGCCAGATACCTTATCTGAAAGTATTACGCTGTGGCATAACAGATAAGTTTACAAGCCTGGCGGGGATGGGCGGGATGCCAGGACATGGTTTCCTTGACACAATATAAAAGGAAGGGTCACCTAGTCATAGTACAGGGTGTGTCCTGGGTTTAAATATGTTATATTATTTTACAGAATTTGCATGGTGAAAAAAAAGAAGGGGAAAAAATCCTGTCTGATCCAGAGGAAATTAAAGCTGATTAAAGCTGCTATAACAACTGGACAGATATGACTAAACAATATGAATCCACTCGTCATACTGTCCTTGGTTCGGCTCATGCCCACTATTTCCATGATTTCCATGAGGCTCTGGAGCTACCGTGACAACGATCGTGGAAAAAAAAAAAAAAAAAAAAAAACTTGCCATGTTATACTCCCTAGTAACAAGTTAACATAAAAGTAAAAGCCCCCTAAATACATCTCCTAATGTTCCAGCTGAAATAACATCAGATCATGTGTTCAGTGTTTCTCCGTCTGCAGTTTTAAAAAACGCAAATGAGCCTCTTTCCCCCACAGCCCTTTGCAGAAGTGCATTTCTCTAACCAATCAGGATGCTTTCTGCTACCAATCACCACCTCCTAGGACTTCAACCAAGCCTAAGCAAGGCCTGTGAAAATTATTTCCCCTGATCTCTTTTTTTCTTATCTGAGAAATGAAAAAAGAAAGATTAAGTCCAGTGTGTTCGTAAGTCCAACAAACACTGTCTAGGCACTAGGAGACTAACACATTTGCCCGCCATCGCCGTTTATGCTTTTACGCTTGCTTCCAGACATCCTGGGCTTCAAACTTTGACAATTGCACTGAACATGCACGAATGAATGTTTGTATCTTTGAAAGTTTTTAACTCGAATGTTTGTATGTAGGGGAGTTACTGTATATGCTTTGTAGAAAGGATGTGAAAGAGTATCAAAGATTCCTCATTTTCAACATCAGCGTAATTATTATAAGAATTTATTTGTCCTACAGAAGAAAGTCTCTGCTTTTTCAGAAGTTAACTAGATACTGTACATAGTGAAGATACAGAGGGAAAAATAGGTCATTTCCTTTTAACCCGAAAAAAAAAAAAATCCAGTAAGTTTTATCTTAAACTTTAAGAAAGACCACCTTCATTAACCCCAGAGAAGAGAGATCACACACCCGTGTTGCTGAGCGTTTCTAGCCCTTATCAGGCAGCCTGCATGTGAAACGGCAGATCTTAATTAAATAGTGCTTCTAGCCAAAGGCAAGTCTGAGCAGTAGTGCTCATTTCACCCACCTCATAGTCACAGCATGAAGCTCATTTAAGCAACTGTTAAGCACGAACATCTTTCAGGTGTAAGGTACAGTATACGATCGGCTGGAAACGGTTTTGTTTTGTTGGTGATCGATTGACTGAACGTCTGGAACAGCGATGCGGTTTGAGTCAGCTTTCGGATTTCAAAAGATTTACATTCCAAAATCTGCCCTCATTAAAGACGCATAAAAAATCCAAGTCGAGATTCACATGGACCTGTGCAATTATTTAATTGCTAAACGCTGTGATTTATTAAAGGTAATATACGCATGTCGTGTTTTTCAGTAATTTATATATTTGTTTAATTTCTTAAATAATATATTGGCAAACATCCACTTACTGAGATAATTTGTGCCATTATTGGGTTTCGCTCGACATGAACAGCTGGAAGACTAACTGTTTAACAATGTTGCCAAATTGGTGTGGTATACCAGGGGTAAAACATTACAGAACATGGTGTTATGGGAAAATAATCATCCTGTAACAGTAGATATTATAACTATAGTTGAGCTGTGAATCATCCGTACACAGTTGATACAATTCAATCAGATTTTTGGCCATTCCAATTTTCGATTCAGTTCAGTTCTTTATTTGTAATGATTGTTGTCTGATTCTTCTTCCAGGTTTTAAAGTAATACAAACTAGTAAAAGTATCTTCTGAGCATTGAAATTGTGTAACGTGTATGCTTAACATTTTTAAACGTCAAATCTCACACAAACCAAAATTTTTTTTTTCCCCTGACAATACTTTGCACCACACTCCAGTCCACTAGGTGGCAGTATGACATATATGACAAACTGCCCATAAACTTAGAAGAAGAAGTGCAGAGACGTTTTAAGAATAAAACTTGAAATTTTATCGAAATAGTAAAAAAATAGAACGAGAAAATAGAAAGAAATGTATTAAATCGTATAACCGATTAAATTTCACAGCTCTAGATATCAGTATCCTCGCTTTGAATCAGGGTGCATATGGCATGATGCCAGTTTTCCTACAACAAGGAATTAAAATCTATAATTGAACCCAGTTAAGACACAAACCTCATTGTTGTGTTAGAAGATTATTTGTCGTTTTACTTAATCATTTCACGTTCGGTTTCCCCCACTCCTTATGGGAAATAAACACTTCCAGTGTGTAGTACGTGTCCTTAAACATGGAGCATTACTACAGCAGGACACAGCGCCAATATAAACAGACGGTATAAAAAGAATCGTTTTGTGAGCTGGAAAATGTTGTTGTGTTGGACGGTGGTGTGTCTCCTCTGTCTCTCGCATACCTCCCTGCGTGCAAACTGCCAGGCTAACCCTGGCCTGACCTTCAGCACAGAGAGGCAAACAAGCCTGACCCGCTGCTAAACTTCCCTTGGCTGGACGATAAGCGGCTGTTTAATTATATTCATCTACATGGATCTGACATTGTTCCAGGATGAAGTCAGAGTTCTGCAAGGTTACCGAGCGCTGAAAGTGGATGGGAATTTTAAATGCCGCACGCTGCAGCACTTTGTAGCCAGCAACTATATTTTCTGCTTTGTTCCACGAGCCACAGAGGACAAGCATCACTATTTGGTAGAGGGCAAAGACGGGGATTTTGCAGATATAACCGGTACATACTGTAGGTTGGGATTTTCGCAGGGATCTCGCACGTCTAAATTAAAACAATATGCCAGAAAACACTGCCTAAATTTAATGCAAACAACTTTCAGGACATTCAAGTATTGTATCTCGGGAAATTCTTTATATTTAGAACATCGTTCATGCGGTCGTGAAGTATAATTAAATGAGCTGTTCAATATAGTGCTATGCATTAGGATATTAAAGAAATACTCCAGCTGGGGTTTATGTAACGATGTAAGGGAATAACCCACGCCAGAGAGCAGAGCAACCTGAAAACACAAACTCCACAAACTGACACTGGAGACTCCTTACATAAATGTTACATAAATATTTATTTTTGTTAAATAACTTCGCTTTGTTTTTCTTTCTCCATTATCATTAATCAGATGTGGTAAGATATGTAGTGGTGATATTATATTACTGTACTTGCAGTAAGTGTTTTTTCATGCACAGTATGTGTATTTACTTTTTACTTTTCCTCACTACATTTTAGACAGAGACTCGTTACGTTTCATCTGACGATCATGAAAAAATGCATTGATGTTCTGAATTACAAATATTCCCTCACACCATAGAGTGATCTAAGCAACATGGAACAAAACAATGCCATAATCCTACGGTAGGTTACAGGAATGACTGGCAGGTCATTATAGAAGAAGAAGAAGAAGAAGAATTTTTATTTTATTTTTATAACCTTTATTATTGCTATTATATAGTCTACAATCGAAGTAGGATTTTATGAAAGCTCAGTTTGGTTAGAGCCCCACAGTGATTGACGGTTACCTGGGCAACAGATCCCGCCCACTTGGTCTTGGTGAGCTGCGGAGTCCCCTGGCTCCTTTTTCAAGTCTAAACGATGGTTAAAATGATCGAGTTACCTAGCTAACATAGAGAACAAAAGAGCTGTGAACTCTTACGAGTATACAGTGACAAGCTCATAATTATAAAGTCTCGGCACAACATTTAACAGTATTGTATTCTGTATCCTTGCAGTATGAATCATGTTTAATTGCATAGACTACTTGCCTTATACAGGGTAACAACAGTTGCAACTAGCTAGTTATGCTACTAATGAAAGACGCTATTCAATGCTGAAGCAATGCTAGCCGCTATTTATTTAATTAATGTCAAATCGTGTTGCCATCAATCTTTGCTAAACTTTCACATTCATGTTATCAAAATCCTCAACTTTGTATTTAAAATACTTTTAGATACTGTTGATCAGTAACTTAGTCAGATAGATATCTAGAAAAAATAGTTTCTTTGTTGACTATTTATACTTTTGTACATTTTAGAGCATGTACTTAGTACTTCATCTTGAGTAAAAATAAAAAGTTGTTTCCACAACAAGAAATCTTAACAATAAAGAAATTAACAAATTAAAAATTGTAACCATTCAATTCAGAGGTTGCTGTAATGTAAGGGGGAATAAAACACTTTGGAATCTTTGATTAGTTTCGCATAACAGCACACCCCCTAAGTGTTGAGTAAGCTCAGCCCTTTATTATATTATAATTGATTTAGTATTTAACGTTTCTTTCTTTTCGCAGTACAGGCAAATGTCAAAATTCTGGCAAATAGTAATCAAATATATGCTTCCAGATCAGGTTTAAGATCAAATAGGTCACACAGCCTTCTGCATTAATTGAAAGTGTCATCCGTCAGAACCTTCATGCATGTGGAGGGCATCTGAGTGTTCCCGACAGCAGCCGTCCCCATAACTCACACACAGGTCAATTCTCTCTGATAGATAGGTTTACATGTGTGTGCACCCCTTGGGGAAAGAGTGAGCAGGGCGCCTATAAAATATCCTTAATGGCTGCACTCGGTGCTCCTCCAGCCCTCATCACATTTACAGGCAACCCGGATGTTTTATCACCTTCATCTCTCCTTGTTGGTTCTGCCTCGCCCACACAGCTCAGGTGGACGTATCGACACCGCGCTAATTAGATCGTTGCCCTTATTTACGGCATTCAAATGTTTTCAGGTCAGCTCTAATCTCATCCTAATCAGTAAGGTCAACCCACGAAAAAAGTTCACAGAGAGAGAGAGAGAGAGAGAGAGAGAGAAAAAAGACCGGCTTCAAGGGTGTCAGCCTTTAACTGTTGAATAGGCCTTACATAAGCAGCACATTGGCACAGAAAAAAATTCACTGTGGCTTTACTGAACCGTGTTTGAAACGGTGTCACTGCATCAGAGATGAGATTTACATCAGAACACAGAAGGTCACGAGCTATCTTACGTCTGATAATATCGGCGAGGTTGCTTCACACTATAGCTACCATGCTTCTTCCACCCGCTGAAAGCATGAGGGCTGAAAGCATCCAAATGAGATGTGTACAGTTCCTGGATGAGTTCCTGTTTTGACTTCCCATCATAGTGCAGGAACCATGACTGTCATGTTAGGAAAGAAAAAAGCAGAAGTGACGCAAACCGCATTTAGCTCGAATTAGCACGCGATTCAATTACAACACAGCAGACACTCGTTATGAACGTGGTGAAAATGCAACAATGTTTAGGCTTGTTTTGATTATTTTAATCATATTTTAATTGCTTTTAAATAAAATAGAAATTCTAGCTACAAATTCAAAGACTTTTGCATATTCACTCGGAAGAATTTTAGCTCTAAAGGACTAATCATCAACACATGCAACTTCATGCACGCTAACCTAGCTAGCTAGCCTTTTTGTAATCTTAGCGTCGAACAAATTCTGATATGAAATAAACTGCTAAGAATATGATAACGGAAAATCAACACTCTGGTAATGAAATCCTGCTCATGTCTGTGAGAAATATAAGGCAAGTTTACTAGCAGCTAGCTAGCTAGCTAGTTAGGTTAGCCTAGTAAATTGTACTATGTAATACAACAATGCAAATCTGGCTCAAAAATGAAACTCATCCCTCATATGTGTGAGAAACATAAGCTAGTTTTTTTTTTAGGAATTATGTCTGTAAGCAAATTTACTTGTAGCTAACTAGCCTAACTATCGTAAATGGGATATTTGACATGTTTGACTGATCTTGTAATATGACAATGAAAATTCAAACTTCCCTCATATGTGTGAAGGACATGAGCAATTTTGCTAGGAATTAGCACATTAGAAATGATGCTCTCAACCTTATTACCTTCAACATAGAAACTAGGAAAAAATCCCCCTTAACTTGGATTTCCTACCTGGAAAATTTTGAATGGGGTTCAATAAAGCATCGCACTTATAATTTTAAATGAGATCACAGCAGTATTTGCTTCAATCAACATGCACACAATTGTTAGAGAAACTTATAAAACCGACCTTGCAGTTGCACTTTATCAAATTATCAAGACATCTCGGCTCTTAATCGAACCATTTTGTGGTGGCTTTACTTATCGTGGTGGTGGAATAGGACAGCACTCCAACTTCCAAGTAAAAACTCAGCAGAATATAATACCCGGTTTCTCCACAAAGGCAAAGTTCTTGAGTTCCTGAAAAACCTCTCCTGTGAATATCTGCGTGATGAAAACGTCCCTTAAGTTTCCTGATAAAGTTCTTTGTTTCCCTGCAAGATTTTCATGGTACAAAAGTGGCTCATTTAAAATCTCCTCAGCTTGACTTTGACATGCCGGATTGAGATAAACTCGTCTCTGAGGCTGGGGGAGATACAGCCACTTGAATTCAAGGTGACAGCTTCATCACCTCTCATATCTTATGCAACACTCACTTTGTCAGGGAAAACATGTTTGGCGAAAAGCCATCAGTCATCACTTTATCTAAAAGAAGAAAGCTATTACAATCCGACTCCTACAAAGAGACGCCTACTAACATATCAAATGCACACCATTCGTTTTTGCTATCAGCAAGATCTAGCGATCAAACAAGTGCCACACTTCTTCTCTTTTTGTATGTACATTTAGCCCAGATAATTTTAACCGAGCGTAGCAGTTCTGGCTCTGTGCTCTACTTCCAATATGCTGATGCCTCAAATGAGCACAGCAACGCTGCACAAAGCTCACTAAGCCTACGCCAAGCAAAGAGACCTAAATCTGTGCAAACACTCGTGTGAAGCCTTTTGACTTTTTTTTTTTTTTTTTTTCCCATGTTGGTGTTGAGGTGGAAAGCTTTTAGTGGGATGCTTAGTGCTGTAGTTTAAACAAGGTGCTAAAAGGCTGACCAATTAGTGAGTCAACTATGATTCATTTAAGGCAACAAACACTTTCCAAATTCATATCTATTTACTGCAAGACTAGAATTTAATCTCTGGCCAGTTGTCAAATCCAAACCAGCAGTTCTCAAAGTCATATCCATGAATCATAACCATATCATGTGTAGGGTTGCAGGGGATCTGGAATCTTTCCCAGAGAACTTAGAGCACGTTGTGGGTAGACCCTGGACAGGCTGCCAACCCATCACAGGGCACAAGCACACACACCCAATCTTACCGTACCAGGCAATTTAGAATGGCTAATCGGCCCACACAGAATGTCTTTGAACCGTGGGAGGAAATCAGAGTATCTGGGGAAAACCCACCAAGCATGGGAAGAACATGCAAACTCCACATGCAGAGAGCAGAGGCAAGATTCGAAACCCCAACTGTAGAGTTGCAAGGTTATAGTACTAACCACTAAGCCACCGTGCCACCACCATATAGTCTAAAAACAAACTGGCACAGTTGTAGAAATGACAGGCTAAAATTGAAAGCTATATTTATTATTAAGATCCTACACACATAGGCAAAAAAAGAGTAATTAACTGTTTTTGGAAGTTCTAGCCCGAACATCACCAAGCTGCCTTGTCGGGCCCTCAAGACCCCTAACCCTTTGCTCCTAGGGCCGCTGTATTGTGGGTAACTCTGCAGTTCCTAACAAGCTTAGAAATGCAAAGGAAATCATTTCACTGTACTGGAACATACAATATACAGTCGTTGACATATAAAATGACATATAAAGACGTCCTCTTCCTCGTTTGTAAACAGGGTGATACCTTCAACTATCTTTTTGTGTTTTAAATATATACTGTATCTTTCACCTTTGCAAAAATATGCACTTTTTTGTGTGTTTTTTTTTTTTTCTTCAACTTTGTTGCTTGAATATTTGGAATTCAAACAAGTGTGTCTATATTGCCAAGAATGCCAAGAATGATGTGAGACCTGGTTCCTCCAACAGAAATGCATCCACAGTTCTAAGGTTACTGAAACTCGTGCTGATTTTCTCCAAGCATTCCTGTGCTAAAAACACATCCAAAGTTCAGAAGTTGTGGGCTTCTAAAAAGGTACATGTTGCTTTTGTAGAACTTATTTTTTTTCTCTGTATAAAGTTTGTTCTGTAATTTACTGAAAAATATTCCTGGGATTACTGCAATGCTGAAACGGTACCTCAACTTCAAAGTACATAAACGACTAAAGTTGGTATGATCCTGAAAAGTCCTTTGACTTTAAAACGTATATGAAATTACGGAAAATGTTCATGGTCCTCTGAGGCCATAATTGTGATGAAAGTTTCGACATAAATTTCATGAACTGCTAACAAACATTTCTGGGTTTCTGAGCTTATTTTGGTGCTGAAAGCTGAAGCTGAACTGCTAAAAGTTCCTGAATTTTCAAGAACATTCCAGAAGTTTTAATGAACCTAAACTGAAGAACTTGCTGCTTTCCTGAGATTCTTCCTGTATAGAAAACATGTCTAAAATACACAAGTTTCTGACAAGCTTCCTGGCTCTCTGAGATAATTACTGCAGTGAAAACATACCCAAAGTTTTTATGTTCCTAAAACATTACCGGGTTCAGTCTATAAATAATAACAACGTGAATCTAATGTGTCCTGCTGGTAGAAAATTCTGAAATAAAAGCTTCTACAACTCTAATAAATGACCACGATATTACCTTACGCATTAAAATAACGAGGCTACTGTTTAAATAGTTGCTTGATGTTCATAACCCATGAAATTTATTTCACAGTTAAAGAGTCCTAGTCTGCAAAAAAAAGTTTGACAGCCACTGCTGTACACGACCTTGTCCTCATAATTATTCCAAATCTCTCTCTCATACTTTCTGTAATGGAAAAAAAAAAAAAAAAACAGGACTAAACCTTTGCTTGACCTTGACTCCTCCAGTGGAAAACAACCTTGAACTATTGTCAACACCTGACAAAGGCACAGAGGTCTTTATCTTCTCAACAAAGTGATCAAGATCAAGTTTCAGGCTCCATTATTTTGGATGGGCCACTAAAAATACATGAGCGAACAGAGCTGTCCCAGAGAGATCTGCTCGGTGATTACCTCAGGTTGGAGGAACATATTTTGCGGCTTGTGTTTCTGCATTTAACCCTTTGCGGCCTGCCCAGTCAAACCGTTGTGTCATATAACCTCTTCTTTTTTTTTTTTTTTCTTTTTTAGGTCCCACATGATTTTGAGACATTTTACATTTACAGCATTTATGCGTTTTTATTTCATTAAACGTCTGAGCAGTGGAGGGTTAAGGGCCTTGCTCAGGGGCCCAACAGTGGCAATTTGGTGGTGGTGGTGGGGTGTGAAACTGGAATCTTCTGATCAGTAGTCCAATGGCTTGACCACTGAGCTGATGTGACATGAATTTACAATTTTATTATTGTTGTCTAATGTAGATTTTTTTTTCCACATTACTCATGCAGTTCCATATGTGATTTCATTGTCCACAAATTTGCGATTTTTATTTTCACTTCTTTAAATTTTTTATATGTAGGAATTTTTCATTTTTCAATTCGATCACTTTTTTATCGCATGCTTCAAGAATTCATTTCATAGTTTTGTTCCTAATTGAAAAATGTACTGTATACACTCATATATTGCTCTAGTGTCTTTTTTTTTTTTTTTTACATACTCACAAATTGAAACAAGATAACAAATGAAACCATTTAAACGTGGGAGCAATATGCACATTCTCACGTTTTCAGATATAAAAACACGTCCTCGCATGTGAAATACTATACAGTGACTTGTTCTATAAAGGTGTCAAAATCCCAAACCTTTCATCAAGCGGTTAAACAGTGGCATGCATCTGACAAATCTAAAGCGTCAATGAAAGCAATAAACCGAACCAAAACAAGGGATTACAACAGGCTCCATGACCATCACCTCTTTCAGAGGGCATGCATTAGCATATGAAAGTGTCACGCTCACGGCACAGAACTACAATATTTACTCAGCTGTCTTTGCTGCTTCTGTCCTCCCTACACCACAGATTCCTTCCACACATGCAGGGCAAACACACAGCGCTGAAACAATGTCCCATGACCTGTACTGTAAAAAATGTCTCCCCTGGGCTGCAGCATGAACTCTACAAAGAGCCACGGTGTGACGGTGGCCGCCGTTGCCCGGCAACAGATCAGCCGGGTCTCCTACAATACAGTAATTCAGCGAGCAACACTCTCCAGCGCTTATACATTCATACTGAAATAGCTCTTGACAATGAACTCGCTTCACCTGTTCCAAACATCTGTGGATCTGCTCAGGATGTTCTCTCTGAGAACCCAGTGTGCATTTTACAACCAGGTGCGCCTGTGGTTTTCTTTCTTATTCTTTCGTAACCGTGTTTTCGCGTTGATATGGGTTTGTAAGACTTACTGTGCTCTTACCAATGAAGTCTGACTTCTGCTTGTTAGAAGACAGTAAATTTCTCCCCAAAGAGATTTGTACAATTTTGAAAGATCAATGGCAACGTGGCTGGCGTTCAAGCAACTGAAATTATAAACACTAACCCTTGCCCCTAACCTTGACATTAACCTGTGTGCCTTTTTTGATATAATCTAAGGCTTTCAAATGTTTTGAAAAAAAAAAAAAAAAAATTTGTAGGATGATTCTGTTAGAAATATTACTCAAATTTTGTTAATTACAACATTCAAGAGTCGGCTTTAGTCGAAAGTTTTCTAAAAATGTTTTTTAACCCAAGTGAAGAAACGTCAAAAACCTCAAAAACCTTTAATAAATGAATTAAACTATGCATGTAGCTCATGGTACCTAAAAGTCCAACTCAAGTAAAGAAAGTTGCTTAAATTTGCCTCATGTGAATTTTCGAAAAATAAGAATAACAAGAACAAGAATATCAAACTCAATTAACTCAATTTCCCTTAAATGTCTAACTTACAGTAAGTGACTCAAGTTTCTCAAAACATCTAATTCAAGTAGCTGAAGGTAGCATGTGTAAATCCAAGTTTCAAAAAAATATCTAACCTAAATAACTCAAATGTAAACGAATGATTCAAGTTTAACTCAAAAACTCAAGTTTTTCGAGAAGGTCTAACCTTAATAACTTTCAGACAATTACTTAAAATGTCTAATTTAACTAACTTAAGTTGCCGAAAAAAATTAACTCAGTAAAGTTCCCAAAATTATCTAACTCAAGAAACTAAAAGATCGTACATGAAGACAAAATGTGGGATCACGGCATTGTTACCTCACTATGCCGCTCTGGGCCGTCTGGTGAAAAATGTGCTGTAAAGGTCTTTCTACCGGATCAGCACTAATGGCTTGATCATATGATCAGAGTGGTTTCTCATTGACATGCCGGATACACATGAGCCCACATGTCCGGACTACTCAGTGTTAGCTAACCTCATTCGATATGTGTGGCTTGTTAGTGATTTCTCCCTCACGTCCGTAGACTTGAGTATCGTAATGAATTTGACCTTCAGCAAATTCAACAGGGTGAACAGGGACAGGTCCCAAAGGAGTGTTTTCCAAAGCTGAATTTATATGATCTTGCCCTGCTAGTCAGAATGAGCTGGAATTAGCGTTTGACATGCGTTGTAGAGACGTTGCTGATACAAGAGGCGCTCACAGTCCTGGATTTAGATATGATACATTAGTGTATGTTATAGATTTGCTTCACTTAGCTCCAAAGGACATGCAGGTGAGCCAAATTCGAATCTGTTGGGTTTTATAAACCACAACAAAGTAAAACAGGCAGACATAACACTTCTTGACTATTCCCACTACACAAACTTACATATAGGAAACGGTGGTGTTTCACACTACAGGCATATAGACATCGACATCTAAAAGTACAGTATCAACAGCGAAGAACATGAAGTCATGCCCTCCCATCAATGTCCTAACCTTGTTACATGTCAAGAGACATTTCAACATGGCAGTAAATCCATAACCCTCTTCTTTCCCCACTAGAGCACATGCCAATGTTCTCCCCGTCGCTCACTATACATCAATCCTTTCAGTCATTCATAAATTCTGGAGAAAAAAAAAATGCCCTTTTAGTTAATTGCTGGGCAAATTTAATTTCTAAAAAAGCTCTTCAAAGAGCGAGAGGTAATGAAGTTGGGACGTCTCCGACGATCCCCTCAGCGCCCCACCCTCCGCTCCGCACAGGGCCGAGTGTGAGCGTTGGACACTTACATTAGAGTCGGATGATTATGTAGGGTGAAGTGCTCCGCAGCTCAGCTTATTGTAGCCGACACAATGCCCTTGCTTAAGCCATGCAAAGGACGCCCGGTTAAGAAGTTTGTGAAGGACAAAGCAAACCCCCCACCATCATCACCGAACAGAACAGAGTTGCGGTAGCCTTGGACTCGGGAATTCTCCGCTCGACAGGGGACATACATCAATCCGTCAGGGTGCGACCATAGACGAGCCTGTAACCTTCAAAAGCCTGAGTATCGGTGTGGAATGGCTAGCGTTAAAGAGTGCCACTTTTCACTCTGGGCTTTGCTTAATGTAACCGCCGGCTGGTTAATTTAAGATTCCACTGAATAAGACTCCTAAGTCCAATTTAAGTGAAACCCCTGCCATGTCCTCTCAAGCCCTCAATTATGCTGAGCGTGATACAGAGTGACCTGCTGCAAACTTCTTCCTGCGGCCATTAGCGACGGGGTGAAAGAACGGGAACTCTTCGGTGAAAGGCTACCATGGGACAAAGACAGTCACTAAAATCTGACATGATATGAAATGTATGATAGTCTGGGAAATCCCTTCATAGGATGGCCTTCCTACACGTGCTTCTCTTTTGCTAGCATCTGAAGCAAAGTTCCAGCATTCTGAAGTCCGTCAAAATGGAGAAAATGTCATTTAAAGATTTTATGTACAACAGGAGCATCACAGACATGCATCGACAACCGGCATTTAATTACAAACCGTATTAATGATGCTTCTGTCAATTTTACTATAGAACATGTCTAAACAGTGACTTATGGTCACTGTGTGAGAAAGCCACGCTTAGCTAGCAGCGATTTGGACTTTAGGCAGACTGATTGCTGGAAGTTAAGGATTAAAAAAAAAATAAAAAATAAATAAATAAATAAATAAATAAAAAATAAATAAAATAAAAAAATAAATAAATAAATAAATAATAATAATAATAATATTTTCATATTATATAATAATATTAATAATAATAATTATTATTATTATTATTATTATTATTTATAAAAAAAATCCATGTCATTGGGCCGTGCATTTAAATTTTTTCTTACATCATGACCTTTTATATACTGTTTTTCAGAATTCACAGAAAGGGACATCTGACCGGATTTCCCATACCACCATTCTCACAAAAGAAATATATGAATAATAATAATTATTATAAAATAATAAATTACAACAAAAATATTACAAAACTGCATGAATACTGTATAAAAAGTGATGCAAAGACTTTCAGGCCTAGACTTTTATGATTGTTTAACAGGTACACAATGAATGTTTCACCAAACAGATCTACACATTTCCAGCTATTTTATTGTATTTTATTTTATTTAAAATGTACTATATGATTATCCATAAAGTACAAAATTCTAAACTACAGGCATGCCCATGTTCACATTTTCATTGCATCTGCATTTACTCTCCAACGTTTTCCTCCGGTGAGTTTTTTACAGTTACAGATATGATTAGTTATTATATTACAATGTACCTTATAAAGCTTTTATGAATTTAACAGGACTTTACTGTAACACTTTATAGTAGTGTTTGGTTAACTATAAAGCCACATAGCTCTTTATGCTGATTATAATCATTTATACCATAAGAGCTGATGATTAGCCGTAAGCTGAAATCGGTAAGAGGGCACTTAGTATTGACCAGGTGTTTTGTTGTTGTTGTTGTTGTTGTTGTTGTTGTTGTTGTTGTTGTTGTTTTGGATTCTTTTTTGTTTCTTTTTCTCTCTAACTTACCCCTGGTCAAGGCTTGATAAGAAGCTCAGCTGTGACCTTGCCCGATGATCACTGCGATGATATTTTAGTTCCAGTGTAACCAAAAGCAGTGAAACAAATTCCAAAAACACGATGACTCAGCAACTTTAATACTGTAAGATATATATAGTAGTAAAAACCACTGTGGCTGTCTTGTATCATAAAATAAAGATACTCATCAAATATTCCTGCAACTCGATGTAAGATTTAGTGTGTTATGCTTTAAAAATAGTTCCCTTAAGGTTTCTTTCCCCCCTCCGAGTTCTCAGGTACAGTAGCTCTTCCTGTAATGAAAGGACGACTTTCACACCTCCACAAGTCTCCACAAAGCACCAGGCTCAGATCTACAGCACTGGATTTCAGGCTAGAACATTTTTACAATGTTTTTTTTTTTTTTAGCCCTCTTATGCATAGAAGGACAAATAATGTAATTTTTTTTTGTTTACCAGGACAATGTGAGAAAGTATTTCTGTGTCTATAACACTACTAGAGTGTAAACATCACTTTATCAAGGCCACGCCTTTATTTTTTTTATAAGAGTTTATTGTCTGGTTTCCTTTTTCTCTGTGTAACAGCACTGTCTACGTTCACATACAGTACTGTACATATGCACAGTTACCCAGTAGACAAAAACAGCATGTGGCCAAAAGTATGTGGACACCTGACCTTCACACCCCTACCTGTACGTATGTGGTTCTTTCTTACATTTTTGTCGCACAGTTTAAAGCAAAAAGCTGCCTAGAATGTCTTTGTATGCTGTAGGATTACTTGAACTAAGAGGCCCAAACCTGCTCCACCATGGCAATAAGCCTTTGCTTGTGTCCTTCACAGAGCCCTGATTTAGTCGGGTATATGTAGTCCACAGCCCCTAGCTGGACTACAGAGGTTCCTAGATGTTATGGATGGATGGATATGCCAGTGTGCACAATGCCAATATATACAATACAATACCATTTGCACTTGTGGTAGTTGCTAAACTGGATTTTATTATTGAGTATCTGTACTGTACCTTCCAATGACAATAAAGTTCTACCTGTCTGTCTGTCTGTCTGACATCATCCCCCAATGTGCACCAGTGAGATGAATCCTAACCTCTACACTTAAACAACATCTTTGCCTGACACCTCAGAGTGAATAATAATAATAATAATAATAATAATTAGTACTTTATTAATCCCTAAAGGGAAATTGTTATATTACTGGGGCTCGAACCAACAACCTTCCGATCAGCAACCCAGTAACCTACTATACAGTACAGCCTCAACCATTTGACCCAGCACTGCCCCATATTATATAACATTATCATATTACACTGTAAAAAAAAAAAAAAGGGGGGGGAGGGAAGTTCAACAAGTACATATGAGTGTAAAGATATTTTAGCCATATACTTTATTTTCAGCAACTAAAGTTTTTTTATTGTTTTAAATGTCTGAGCTGTTCATGGGGATATAAATCCAGCGCTTGCTTCCTGTTCTGAACCCTCACCATCTGCACCTTCTGTACCATAGAGGAATTATTTAGGTTTGAATAAAGACTGCTGACCAACTAATCTCCTCCGGTTAAAAAAAAAATAATACTACTAATAATAAAAGTCCAGAACTTCTTTTTTTTATTATTATTTTTTTTTTCTAAGTGAAATGATGCTCATGGCTGAGACGTTGGCCGAGGACTGTCTGGCTACCTCACTACACTTTATCACATTGAGGTTTCTGGGTAACCAAGACATAAGCCTGGGCAGTGCAGCGGAGCTTTTACTTACCCACTGGGCCCGCTAATAAAATTTATGACTTGTCCACCCGTGAATTCTGGTGTACGACACCGCTCCCAATACGCACATTAACATTATGCTCGGAGATACGTCCGAGGTATAAATCAGGCCTGGACTCGCTCTGACCACCGCAGTACCAAGGCGATGACGGACTCAGCCCTTTAAAACTTTTCCCCAGACACTGCAATCAATCCCTCAGTTCCCCAACCGCTCCTAGTGTCCTGACTTCTGATGTATTTCGGTACATGAAGTGCTGAACAGTTTGTCAGAGTCCGTCCGGTCTTATCGCTCCCGAACATTGTGTTGTTCTAACGAAGGGAAAACAAATCTTAAGTTAGTACACGCCGGTCTCGGAGATGTTAACAAGAACACAGGACGTTCAACGGGAATCTGGTAGCTCTGATAGAGTGAGGTGTAAAAACCTGTTGTGTGCATGCTTCAAAACAAACCAAAAAAGAAAAAGACCCGCTGGGATCTACGCCTGCCTCGGTGCTTATTTAGTGCCTCGGTGTGAGTTAAAGGAGCTGAAGGAGATTTCACGCATGTGCAGTGCGGCACCACGAACAAGTGCCATAAATCGCATGCATAATACTAGTCCACTCTATAAAAATGTCACCGGTACACCCCGCTCGCCCTGGGCTGACATTTCTATTCTACAGATGGAAAAATCATTTCAGTGCGGCACTGCTGACAGATGAGCTGGCACCCAGAGACATGATTTAAGATCCTTCTTTTCCTTTTGCCCTCTACTTTTGCTTACGCCGTTAGTTTTAATACAGGACTTTTTTTGCTTGCATTTGTTTCCTTCTTTTTTTCCTCCTCCTCCTCCTCCTCCTCCTCCGCCTCCTCTTCATTGCACGAGCCAATTTAAGAGCCACTGTAAATGTCTTCTCCTTAAAAGCTGCTGCAGAGCTAAGATCTTTTGCTGGCATGCTCTCGTCAAGCCGTGGCGTTTTACAAGAGCACGTCCTGCCAGTCATTTCTTTTTTTTTCTTTTTTTTTTTCCCTTTTTCCTTCTTGAACAAGGCAGTGCTTGCGTGCGCACTTCGCCGCTTGATTTATCTGACCTCGATCTCACTACGACGGCTGCTGTTGTGTTTCTTTCGTCGTCTTCTTCTTTCTTTTTCTTTTTTCCAGAACTATGAATAATGCAGCTCAATCTCCATTACGATCAATCAATTACGGGTCACGATGGGGAGACGTGACGACCTTACGTCCCGCAGACGAGTCGGTCATTATCTCCCGAACAATTAGCCGCGTAACGCATGCGTGCACAAGGAGGTTGCACATACACACCGCCGAGTTCTGCTCCTGTCCTCATTTCCTCGTCCTGCCTCCTTTCACACGCACTCCCACTGCTCTTTTGCTCAAATAGCACAATGGCCTTTTTTTTTTTCTTTCTTTCTAATTCTCACTGTAATCGAATTCAGCATGAAGGTCAAAGTCCCGTCACCTGGGCCGTGTAAGTTCAAGTCAGCATGTGATAAACATGAGTGGAACGGTAATTCAGACGAGCAAACAACACGAGGGTTCACAAACCTTGTATTTTGCACTCGAAATGTCTAACCTGTGCTCTTTTTTCTTTTCCTTGGGTTTTTGCAGCCATAGATTGAATGTGGATAAAAGGAACCAGTAATAAAAAAGAACTTCAACCACAATATATCAGAAAATAAACTCCACTCGCTGTTAGTCAGCTCGCTAGGTTTTGACTTTTGATTTTTCCTACAGAAATAGCATCCAGTGTGTGAATGAAAAAATGGATATCCGTTAGATATTACATACTTTAACACTGTACCATACAGTAGCATGCACTGCTCTAACCATCCAACATAAGACATGGTATAAAGAAATTGATAAAATTCTGTTTTTTTTTTTCTTTTACTTGCCAATTATCTTCCTAATTAAAATTGTTATCTCTTTTAATAGTCTTTTTAATATAAATAATATAATATAATGTAAAAAATAACCCTAATAGCAAGAAGGCAGAACAGTAGCTTAGTGGTTAGCACTGTCACCTCGCACCTCCAGGGTTCGTGTTCAATTCCCGCCTCAGGGTAGGTGTGCATGGAGTTTGCATGTTCTCAATCCAAAGTCATTGTGAATGTTGACCAGAGGTTCTACCATGGTTGTGAAAATCGGCATACATACAATGGTCACCACTGGCCTACGCGGACGCTAGTTGGACTACATGGAACAGGAAAAAGCATCATGCTACTACGTCTGGCAAATATTTCTGCAGCTCCTTAATCATTTTCTTTCGTTAGTGTTGATTGTAGACGTCCTGACGTATCTGGAGATACTTTTGGATTCTTTGCTTCCATTTTTAAAATGATGACTCAGAGATGCTGAACTAAGAGATTCTATATGTATTTGACCAAACCTGTTATAATTATTGAATTCAGGTGTTTCAATCAGCCCCTTTTCCCCCAGTGAAGCACAATCTTAATGCTTCAGAATACCAAGACATCTTGGAAAATGCTATGCTTCTAGCCTCGTTTCAACAGTTTGGTGATGGCCAGTTTCTATTCCAACATGACTGTACCCCAGTGCACAAAGCAAGGACTATAAAAACATGGTTTGATGAGTTCGGTGTGGAAGAACTTGACTGGCCCAAACACAGAGCCCTGATTGACCTCAACCCCATCCAGCACCTTTGGGATGAACTGGAACGGAGATTGTGAGCCGGGCCTTCTCCTCCAACACCAGTGCCTCCTGACCTCATAAATGCTCTACAGAATGAATGGACACAAATTCCTACGAAAATACTCCAAAATCTTATAGACAGCCTTCTGAAAAGAGTGGAAGCTGTTATAGCTGCAAAATAGGGACCAAGTGCATATTGAAATATATGTATTTGGATTAAATGTCATTGCAGGTTTGGCCAAATACTTTTGTCCACATGTTGTTTGTAGCAATGTAATATCATAAGAACGCTGATAGGAAAAAAAGTAGCCATTATGATAGTGCACTTAGCAAATATTTCTGCAACCTCTTAAACACCTTCTTTAGTTAGATATCCACTGTAATGTTTTTTTGGGATAGTTATGTAACCCGCCAGTGCTAGATGCTGGCAAGACAAAGCCGAAGACACCTCGAATATATCTCCAAACTTTGTCTCATGTAAAATTCTCTATGATCTGGAAACAACTTCTATGTAGCTATGTTGTTTATACGGAAAGGGATCATGGGTAATTGCTCATTTCTATATGTTATAACAGATATGTAAATCCATATACTCTATCCAACAGAAGCAAACTTCACTCTGCTTTACAAGGTACTGATTATGTGATCACCTGAACCAAATATTATTTAATGTGAAGAATTGCAAAAAAAAATAATAATAATAAAAATAAAAAAAACCCACTGATGTGATGATCATCATTCTCGTCAGTCTAGTCAAGCAAGGCCAGGAAAAAAAGCTCTTCTTCAATGAGAAGCAAATACGAGCCAGGCTGAGGTTTGCAAAAGACAACAGCAAGTGGACCATAGCGAACTGGAGTTCTTCAATGAGTCCGAGTCTCAGCTTTGGCCGATACCTTGTTGTTTTATAGTTAGATGGTGAGGTCTTGTGAAGGATGCATGAATCATACAGGTACAAGGTTATCCTGAAAGAATATTTGCTTCCTTCTGCTCTGACCATGTACCCTAATCCTGTTCCCCATGGGACAGGTCAATCAACTTGTGGATAGAGGACTACCAGATCCAGATCCAGACCCTGTCATGGACAGCCCAATCTCCAGACCTGATCCGCACTGAAAACCTCTGCAATGTGATCAAGAGTAGGATGGAATGTCACAAGTCGTGAAAAAAAGCTGAGCTGCTTAAAAATTGGTGTCAAGAGTGGCATAAAGTCGCCAACAGCGAGACAATGTGAAAGACAGATGGAGACCAGGCCAAAGCACATGAAAGCTGGGGTTACAAATCAGGGTTATTCCACCGTTTCAGAACCTTCCTTAGGTAGAACAGTAGTACCACATTGTTTCAAAATGAACATGAACTTGTTGTCTTTGCATTATTCAAGATCTGCAGCTTTTTATTTTATTTTTATTTTTTTTGTTATTTTGATGCGTCATCATTTTCTTTAAATACATGATCCACATACATTTTGTTCCATGGAATTTGGGAGAAATGCTGTCAGCAGTTTATTGAATAAAACCAATAGAAAGACTAAAACCTGAGAAACTGGTTCTTTTGCAGTCGCCTCATATTTTCTCTCTGTGGTTTTTACAGCAGTTCTGGGAGATCTGACATTTATCTCCACAATCGAAGAGCGCCATCTACAATCGCCCGAACTAATAACTCTGTGACCCGTTAACCTTTGACTTCTGACCTATTGGCTTTTCTTTATTGGCTTCAGCTTCATTCAGGGTGGAAAAGTAAAGAAGTTAATGAAGTCGCGCTGACAAAAATCGATACGTAATCCATACTCGGTTATTACCGTGATCATCAGCGTTTCGTAACATAATGCTGATTCCCGCTTGTAGTTTAATACATTATGACTTCATTTAGATCATCAGCAAGAAATAATTCATCACAATACAATACTCGAGACTGAATCACGATAATTCCGTGCATATCGCCTGGACCAAACTATTAACGCTCAAGACACTGACAAAGACACTCGAACACACAAATACACACAACTTGTGAAATGAAAACAGCAATAATGTCTGAATGTCTAAAAATTAAACTTCTAGATTCTAATATAATATTACATTTTATTATTATATTTTATTATTATATATCTTAGCAAGAATAAAGGTAACAGAAAGCCGAAGACCCTCTACAGTACTTAAAAAGCATCAATAATTAGCCACAAATTTTCGGCAAAAAAAAAAAAAAAAACTACAACCACAGCAACACAATAAATCCTACCGATGCCCACAATACTGTGTATCATGTAGAAGTGTTTCATGCTAATGTGGTGCAACGTGATTCATATATCATACGATCATATTTCCCAGCCGTAATTTGATTTATTACTTAATAAACATGTTTAAAATTGCCGTTTATATGCGATACTCCATTTACCGGACAGATAATTTAATGACCTTGGTTTGAATATGCACTTTTCTCTTTCGCTCTCCTTTTTTTTTTTTTTTTTTTTGGACATTATAATAATGTTCCAGCAGCTTACTGAGAACACCTTTCAGTCATGTAGCTGCATTAAAACGAGACTAAATGGAGCAGTATCTCTAACACAGGATCAATAACAACATCAAAGATCACAGCTTTGACCACTCTTTGACCTACTCACTCTCTCTCTGTCTCTCTCTCTCTGTCTGTCTCTCTCTCTTTCCTGAAATGGAGTAGATAATACAACAAGACTTTCCATGAGTCAGGTCTCCATAATGCATTATAAGTACATTCATAACGATGCTCGATAAAACTGGATATACTGTTTGCCTTTATTTCTATAACTGTACATAAACATTCATAAACACACATATGAAAGGTTATAACGGTGTACAACAGTATAGTGTTTTATAGCACAAAGTGACATAATGAATTATAACACCTATATGTCCTGTTTATAACATTATTACGCGTAATCCGTAATGTTCCAATTGTGTGACTGACTATAACATTTCTTGTGAAGCGTCATAACACAAAGTGACATAATGTGTTACGTTACACGTTTGAACTGTTGATCTGTATGATTGATGAGACCACTGCTATAAAGCGTTATAACAAATGATATGTCATTCGTGGCTCTAAGCATGTACACATGAAATGCTATAACAGCACAGTATAAGGCTTTATAGCTTAAGGTGATACAATGCAATATAATACATACTGCTATAAACCTTTATAACAACTGTCATTTTAATTCACATACTCTTCTTTCAAGTCAAAATAAATACAAGCGCTATATGAATGAACATAACGTGTTATAAAGCTTCAAAGCACAAGGCTTTCTAATGCATATTTAACATTTTACAGTAGTTCTTTAGAGCACTACAATAATGCTTTATGACTGTATGTTCATTCACACAATGCTTCATATAACCTCAGAGCTCAAACCATGCCTTCACTATAACCTGACATAGGCCTCTATAACAGTACTCAAATACACATAAATGCACACAACACAAAATGCTATAATAGGCTTATACAGCACATCTGCCATGTTACCGTGCTATAAGCATTTATATCACAAAGTGACACAATGCATAATCATACATACTGTATTCCACCGCTAAGAAGGTTCATAAAAAATGTTTTGTTCAATCACGTAAAGCTTTATGTAGAGTCACGGCTCTAAGAATGCCTCCACTTCAATCTGATATAAGCCTATATGACTGTACTCAACTGCTAATGAAGAATATTATAACTCTTTATACCAACTAGTGACATAATGCATTATGATACATTTTTAACCTGTTCCTGACGACACCACTGTTATAAAGCTTCAAAACAGATATTTGGTTTATTCACATGGACTCAGAGCTTGAGGCATGCTTCCACTCTAACCTGACATAAGCTCCTACAACAGTACATTTATAAACACACTCTCATAAAAGAAAACTATTATAAAGTGCTATAATGCATTATAAAACATACAGTATTTGGCATTATTGGCTATAATGCTATAATGCTCTATAACAAACGTTATGTTCATTCACCTAATGCTTTGTACACTCAACGTGCTTTTTACTCAACATACACGTCTATAACTGTACATGTTTCTAAACACACACATATAAAACGACAGAATGATGAAATACAAAGCTTCAATGCGTAAGAAAAAAACAAGATCTGAATGATTTCATCCTACTAAGCTTCATAATACATTAACACATTCAACTTCTTCTTAGTGTTACTGGCTAGACAGCTGCTATAATGCTTTATAGCATTACTTCAGTGGTTTCTCTCTTATGCCACTGTGTGGCAAAAATCCTTACACACTGCCATAATTTTATGCGCTTCTATAAACAGCTACAGATGTTTATTTCAAGGCTTGAGAAGCCTTATGCAGGAATGCTTTATAAAAACCTTTATGAATGCACTAAGAATGTGTTTCAGAGGTCTGATCGTTTTTTTTTCTTTTCTTTTTTTTTATATGCTGTAATGCTCTATAAGAAATGTTTTGTTGTACACACTCACAGCTTGTACACACACCGCGCTCTGTACACACTCACAGCTCGGAGCACGCCACTTTTTACTCAACATACACGTCTATTACCGTACACGCACATATAAAAAACTTCAATGCGTTAGGAATAAAAACAAAACAAGAACTTAATGATCTCATGCAACAGAGCTTCACAATGCCATATAACACAGTATCATACACACTCTACTCGTTCTCTACCTTCACATTCTACAGTACCTGTTCTTAGTGTAACTGGCTAGACAGCTGCTATAAGGCTTTAAGGCATTACTTCAGTGCTCTCTCATTTACGCCACTTTGTGCTAAGATAAATCCTTACACAGTGGCTTATTTTTATGCGCTTCTATAAACAGTTACAAATGTTTATTTCAAGCCTTGGGGAGCCTTATGCAGGAATGCATTATAAAAGCTTTATGAAGGCACTAAAAACGTGTTTTAGAGATCTGATTCGTAAAAAAAAAGATATATATATATATATATATATATATATATATATATATATATATATATATTTATTTATTTATTTATTTTTTTTTTAAAGGATCTCCATAATGCATTCTTAGTGCATTCATGTGTGTGTGTGTGTGTGTGTGTGTGTGTGTGTGTGTGTGTGTGTGTGTGTGATCATTCTTGTTCATGTCGGGAGAGCTTATGAATGCTGTCTGGATTTCATGCCATCTGTGTGACAGTGTGTACGCAAGAGGCAACAGCACATCACACTCCTGTCAGACAGACCCTCAGCCCAAAGCTGCTAGCACTGGATAAATAAACACTGGATTTGAGCAAGAGAACCCCCGGTCCAACAAAAAAAAGGGGGGGAAAGAGAGAGAGAGAGGGAGAGAGAGAGAGAGAGAGAGAGACCCAGTGTGTATCCAGCCCGAGTGTCAGGGTTCTCTTGTTTATTTGGTGCGCGACCGCAGCCTGGCGCATAGGGCGCGCGTAGGGCTGCGCGTGGAGGCGCGCGGCTCATCCATCCACCCGTTCATTCATTCACCTATCCACCTACTCCAGCATCCTCCACCCCTACCTGCTCACTCACATGGCTCTCCGGGAGATCCTCTCTCTCTCTCTCTCTCTCTCTCTCTCTCCAATGCGTCTTTTTCTTCTCCGGTGCGCGTCCCCGCCGCTGCCCGCCGCCGCCGCCGCCGCCGCGTCCACGTCGCCGCTTTCCCCTTCCTTCCTTCCTTCCTTCCTTCTTTCCTTCCGTCCTTCCTGTCTCTCCTCGAGGGGCTGAAGTGATAAACTCTCAGTGCGACCCGATTTTCTCCAGCACTCCTGCGATGGATCGAGTGGGATCGGTGATCCCTGGCATCCCACTGCCACACACACTCACACACACACACACACCACACGCGCGCGCTCGCGCGCACACACACACACACACACACAGAGCATACACTCCTCCTGCCAGTCTTAAAGCGACAGTAGAGCTGTTTCTGCTGCTCAGGTTCCTCTGAGTGAGAGCACAGGCTTAAGGCTTCACACAGTTAAGAGAGACAGGGGAGGTCCAGTCCAGCACTTCCTCACTTACACATCCAACACACACACACACACACACACGCGCGCGCGCGCGCTTGGTCTAACCGTAGAGAGCTATTTTTCTTTCAATTTGACTGGTAATATCTTCAGATCAAACTAACTGCCCTCGCTTTGAACTCCTCAGATGTCTTTGATGTTAAGATAAAACCTCAGCTTACCATCAAAGTCACTCCCAGAGCTATTTGTCTTGTTCACACTGACATATTGAATTGTAATTTCCATCATTCATTCTGTTGATTGACATTTGGTTCAGACCAGTGCATTGGTAAAAACTTTATGGGACCAGGCGAATACGCAGAACTACAGTATCTGAAGTAACAAAGATGCAACAAAGATGAACCCTTTAATGTTTTTTTTTTTTTTAAACAAAAAAATTTACTTTAGTGTGACAGAATTATATTATGGTTTTGGTTTCCACTGGATGTGTGGTGAAATATGAGAAAATTGTACAAAATTTACCTCATTGATCTTATTACAATCAATGAAAAAGAGAGGATATAGAATTTTTTTTTTCTTTTTGTTTGCACTTCTTTCATCGCCAGCCAATTACACTCCCGGAGAGTGAATCACAGATGAGAAATCAGAAAAATAGATCTGATATAGATTATGTTTTCACTCAAAAATACTCCAGCGCGTTAAAAATGTATTTATACTGTAGACGTTCCGCACTGTTATTTCACCTGTGTAAACGTTCAGTTGAGCTTTTCTAATCAATCTCTATTGGCCTAGCGGTTAGCGCTGTGGCTTTCCGTCAGAAGGGTCTGGGTTCAATTCCCACGACACACTGTAAAAAAATAAATAAATAAAAAACATAAATTTTACAGTAAAAAACTGGCAGCTGTGGTTGTCAGAATTTTACAGTAAAAAAATATGTCAATGCACTGTAAAAAAAATAAACCGTAAATTTTATGGTAAAAATATGGCAGCTGTGGTTGCCAGAAATTTAAGACAACAATTGTGCAGCAAGCATAGTAGTGTAGTGGTTACCACTGTTGCTTTGCACCACCAGGGTCTGGGTTCGACTCCTGGCCAGGCTTGAAAAAAAAGAAACAATTAAAATCCATAGAATATACCGTGTAATCCTGTACAACCAAAAATGTTGCTACCATATTTTTTACGGTAAACTTCTGGCAACCACAGCTGCCGTTTCCCATAGTTTATGAATGTGTGTGAATGTTGCTGGGAGGTGCTACTATGATCGTAAAAATTGGAATAAATACAATGGTCACTATTGGCCTCGACAGTCCCTCGCTGGCATTGCTCCTGGTATAAGCTCCAGGCTCTTGTGACCCTGTAGAGATAAGTGGTATGGGAAATGAGTGAGAGACAAATACCCCAAAACAAATGTAGTCAAATAAAAAGAAAACCTGACCTTTTTAACATGCAAATTTATTTACAAATGTTTCTTACGGTGTGATTAGGGCTTGGCTGATACAGAGCTGGAAAAAAGATGACACACAAGTGAACAGTTTTGCAAATCAAAGTAGAGTTCACACAGGACAGTGTGAAAGAATTTACAGGTTTTGTACAAATTTTGTATAAATTCACATAAATTAAGCTTTATTTCCAGGTTAGTGCTATGCGGAAAGACATGAACACGTTGAAACACCAATTAAACTTTTCTATGACTGATTTAAATTTTGTATCAGTGACAACAATAATTTTATTTAATGTATTTTCATGTAAAGAAAGAAAGAAAGAAAGAAAGAAAGAAAGATTTTCTAATATTTCTAGATCAAATTATTATTATTATTATTATTATTATTATTATTATTATTATTACAATAGGTTCCCCAGACCCCTGACCCCGTTATGTGTGCTTAAGGTAAACAAAGCCTGTGTCCTGAGATCCCTACGGGTGTTTCACAGCTTTCTCAAATATGAAACGGCGTGAAGGTGTCACTGCTCCTCCCTTCCAGATCCATTCTTCCGTTCACACATTCGAGCATTACCTTTTGTTTCTTCTTGTTATGCATTTTATAAGGACTAAACTTTGAGCTTTGTTTGCTTCCCATCTGCTTTTTTTTTTTTTTTTTTTTAACTTACGGACAGATGACAAATTAAATAAACAAACATGATGGTTGTGGTATGCTGGGGGGGAGCACTTATTTATTTATTCATTTATGGCTAGCACTGCAGGGTCGAGGGTTCGAGTCCCGACTCGGGTCTGTGCGTGTGGAGTTTGTATGTTTTCTTCGTGCTTGGTTTTGGGATAGAGTCCAAAGAGATGCAGAATAGACTAATTGGCGTATTGTCCAGGGTGCACCACACCTCCTGCCCAAAGGCTCCAGGCTTCCCGTGACCCTGTACAAGATAAGTGCTATAGAAAATGAATGAATGAATGAATTATTTATTTATTCTAGTCCACTTGTCTCCTTACAGCGATGCGCTACAACAAACCAGTACTGCAGTTCTCGTTCTGAATGATCACCTTTATCTTTATAGAAAACCACTCTAATCTTATGGGTGTGGTCTTCTCCAGGATGACTCCAAACACATGGGACGATCGCTCTGTGAATGGTTTGATGAGAATAAAACATTTCAAATCAGCATTTTCAAATCTTTTATCTGTGCATCACTCTCGTATAGCTCCAAAGAAGCATACAAATGATGACGACCTGCATTAAAGCGTTTCTAAGAGCTTATTGTGGCCTCAGATGTGAATGAAGCATGAATGTCAGGGTTGAAACTTGGCATTTCGTCTGTATATACAATACTGCATTTTATCCATAATTACTAACCACTCATCCCTTTTTTTTTCCTTTCAATTTGTCACGCGCCTGTACATTTTGACCCCATATCACCTGAACAGACATTCACCTTCAGTTATAGGGTTCGAGTTACAACCTATTCCTCGAATATAAGACTAAAAAATCAACATTTAACAGTTCAAAGAGCATTTCAACCCTGAGCGTTGCCCTATGTCATACAGCAGACCTACACAAAGCAGACTTTGGCCTGAGCACCTGATGATTATGTGAAGGAAAACACTAGGACTGCCAGGAGACAGTGACCTTTAATCCCGCTGCTTTCGTTTGAGCTTTATTGTGGAGCAGGAAGGGCTTAGGCTCCCTGGGAAGAAAGGTACAAACAAGGATATGGGCTGATGGGAAGTGCTAACCGAAGTGTCACCTTTGCACTCAAATATGAAGGTAAACACCTCAGACACTAAAACTTTGGCTTTTCTTTTTTTTTTTTCCTTTACCGTCATGGAATCCTGTATTTTCTGATGGTGTAGACGGTTCCTTGTGGACACCTTTATTAAGACCTTCACTTCCCCAAAACACTATTCTCGGAATGGCATCAGCGGATTAGAGCTGCTGCTGTAATCATGACTGCTGTCCTGTACTCAACTCAATATTCTTACTGCATTTACATCTGCTTACTCCATCATGAATATCCTGATTAATGTATTAATATCCTATATCGATATGATTAACAATGACCGTTACCATGGACGATTTCGCTGCCTACCCTGATGTGCAAAATATTGTAGTTCAAAAGCTCCAAATAATCATTTAACCATCTTCTTTTAACTTATCATCAGATCTATTGTAGTTCAAAGGGCAACAGGGCGTAATTATGGAATAACTCACCCTTATTTTTATAGAAATCATATTTAAAAATGCATTAATTCTCCCAGATGCTTGAAAACCTGTAGCATCAGGTTTCCATTTCCTTGTCCTGTTTTTAAGTCGCTCCTATTTTACTGTTTTTTGGTTCTTTAAATTGCTTTAATTGCATTCTTAAAAAGAAAAATCAACAGTGTCACAAAAATGAGGAACTTCTACAGGATAAATACTGAACTGCTGGATGGATGGATGGATGGATGGATGGATGGATGGATAAGCAATATCAAATGAGAAGAAGTGCTGTACTACCGCAGTCTAAGTGTGAAATACATCACAACTGTTCTATATCCAGCAATATAGCATGACCTCCGGTGTGATATTGCTTTTATACAACAGTTCCACAAACACCATTTATTATTAACAGAATTAGGACTGATATAGTTTCACGACTGGACGGACTGACCAACCGCGACTGGCAGAGCTGGCGACTGACAGTTAATGTGAGGAAAATTCTTACCAGTAAGAATGTGTTGGGGGACGTTACTTTTTAAAGTATCTAATAACATTACAAAATTACTGTCATTAAAAAGTAATCAGTTACATTACAGTGTTACTTCTGATAAAAGTAACTAGTTCGAGTACTTTACCATTGCCAGAAAATGAAAACTCCTTTGTGCTTCCTCATGCATGTTGTTTTAGTCAAAACCTTTAAAATTATTCTACCATCATCACTCAGCGAAGTTTGGCCCAGAATCTGTTAACAGAAGAAATGAGGGGCGGGGCTACTCGTTACATCAAACGAGTGATCCAAGTACTCTAACCCAACACCAACACTGGTGGACAGCGATGGAAAATCTCATACATTTCTCTTTATACTTCCATTTATTATTATTCTAATATCAGTTCTGTTAACGTCCAGGTTCCAGGGTGTATCCCAAATAGCGTTAAAGCTAGTGCGCTACGTAGGGTGGACAAGCCCTTGTCTCAGACACACAAATAGGGCCCTTAATCAGGGGTTGGGGAGCAGTTTGGAATTCAGCCTTGTGTAAGGAGCTGGTTAGCTTTGTAGCTGTAAATAAAAGAACACGAATAGATCAGATGTGTTTTTGAACGAATAAGAAGGAATTATTAAGGAATCAAAGTATTTGTTTTTTTTCTTATACGCACTATATATACATATAATGTTATTTGATGTGTTTTCTTGCAGAAAGTACTTCTGTGACTGGTTTTGAAAATGGTTCTTGCCAAGTACCTGCTTTCTCCTCAGACCATACAGACATATTTTCACCCATGCTGCGACCAACAGTTAGTGTAATTAACGACTGTAGAACCACAGAGTGATACATGTAGTAAAACATCCAGTGCCGTTAAGCTCTAATATCATCACTCACGGAATGGCTCATGTCCAATCAGATTGCGCAGTCGGAACTAATTGTTGTCTAATAAAGATTTGGAGCTTGAACAACACTAAAACGCACCATAACATACAATCGTAAGAGTTTCTCACTCAAACACAATTAAATACCCCAAACTGAGCTAACACATGACTGTAAAAGGAGCGCATGGAAGGAAGAACCCTTGAAGAATCATCTTTCTAAGAGCATATACGCCGCCATAAAAGCGTTATAAAAAAGTGTAGTATGACATTTTACATGAGGTCATGAAGTAAAGCGCGGCCATAAAATATTCAGTAGCAGTGAAGCGCTGTAGCGCTGGCACCGCGCCAACAAAGAGCGTTCAAAGGTCCTCTGTGGATGTAATTGACATCTTCATGGAATTACATTAAAATTAGAATGTTCGGTGTCATGAGGTTTTGTACAGAGTACAAGTCAAGTACATATGTGAGAAGACACTTTTTTTTGTGCTGTGTAAAATGGAAAGATTTTAAAATAAAACGTAAGATTCAGTCTAATATCTACAAATGTAAAGTCAAATGACAGAAGCTTCAAACTCTCTGGCTGTTTCTATATAAAACGGTCTCCAACGCTGAAACTTGAAAAAAATAAAAAAAATAAACCTTTTTGTGAGAGTGTTATCATGATACTTTATTCATTGGGCAGACAGGTTTAATCCAAAAAGTACATAGGGTGTTCAAGTCAAACCGGGACTTTAGAATAACAGAACTTAGGAGAGTAAACACTACCTTTATTTCTCTATAGAATCTCCTGCTACACTAATGCACTCATCTCAGCGTTTCACTATAGCGCTTGGACACCATCAAGGTAGAAAGTTTTCTCAGTACACTGGGGCCATGATTGTACTACCTGCATTATGTCTGAAATGCCGGCCTCCCAGGAACTCCTTTAATGGCCAAATCCTGTGGAACTGGCTTGGACGAGATCAATTTTCCAAGATCCGGCCTTCCCCTCGCTGAATGTTCACGAGAACAACTGCAGTGGGCTCCGAGCCACCTCTGGCCGGGATCATCATTCACGCACGCCCACGCGGCTAAGAGTCTCATCCCTGTAAATCTTCAATAGCTTTTATGCCTTGATTCAAAAGAAATTTCATCTTAAATCCCAGTTTGACTCGAACACCCCTCGTACAAACCATAAACAAAGGAAATAACGATCATGTTTACATTGTTAAAAGTGTAGTAGTTATAGTCTTATATTAAAACATCTGTAAAAACTGAACCGAAAAATATGTGATTGTTGATATAACTGATGAACTTTGATGTTTATGTCAGTTACTTTGAACTCTATGGCATGTTGGTTTATCTTTGACAGACTGCTTTGTGATTAGAGTTTACAGGCTTTCTAAGCTCTCGCTCACACACCATCCTGCATATTTGCATGATATTATCCTGCATTATATATACATGCTTCATCTTACAAGATCGTACTGTATTTTGCACGTTT